>JAZHYW010070230.1:0-14615 GCA_037355805.1 Ixodes ricinus
GTAAAATCCGATAAACGGAACCTGAAGGGACCTAGGAAAATCTGTTCCATTTATCAGGAGTTTCATTTACTGAGGAGTATGTAGGTGCGGGTACACCAAAAATGTTGAATGCCAGCTTAAATGCTGTCTCACATAAGTGCACAATTTATAAACACCAGCAAGTGAATGGTGAAGGCAATCCTTCCGCTTTTGGACGAATTATGGGTCCGGTGACGGGAAGGTTCCTCACCTGGGCTCTTCTCAGCTACAACACCAAGCACTTCCAAGCTCTTCGTGTTGGGGGTCGCAGCCTCATCCTCTTGGTCCAACATTGTGTACTGCCGAACGCACTCCGCAGCTTTTCCTCGTCGTGAAGTATCCTTCACGTTTCCACTTTTGGGAATGGTATACTGCCGTTGCAAGCGCCGTTTTCGGTGAAGCAACCGCTATCGAAATCATTAATGACTTCTGATCTTTTTTCTCAACGTGAGCGCACGGTGTTGTCGCTTCGTGGCCGCCATCGCAGAAAGTAGGATACTAGGCCTAAGATGCGAGCAGTAGTCTTGTTGAGCTGCGCTCACCCAACATAGCCACCTATGCGTAAAAGATGAGAAAAGAAAACTCCCCAAAAACCATGCGTACATGCTAATTTTGGGCAATAAAGCTTAATGAATATTAAGAACATTTTTAATACTGTTTTATTACTCAAGAGTTATTTTTCTTTCTGTGATAGCGAAAAATATGTCGTGCATGACAAAGTTTGTGGTCGGTTCCGTTTACACCTGGTAGGCGCGAGAATCTGAGTTCCGGATTAACGGGATTACTTTTACATTGCATGAATACAAAACCAAACAACCTGATATAGTTGTTTCGTTTGAGCAACAATTCCGTTTAAGTTGATTTCCGTTTAACGAGATTTTACTGTATAAGTCAGTTATATAGGAAACATTTTACCTCGTGTAAAATAATTCAAATAGTTCTGCAGAAGCCACAAGAAGGTTCCACAAACGCCCCTGTAAATTGCAATGGTTGGCAGTGGTGTTTGGGGTGTCACTCATCCTCCTAAGGCTAAGATGCTTAATTTTTGTTGATGTTTATTTTGCTTGGGATGAAATATGAGGACGCTGCGTCCTTGTTGGTTGCCACTAAGAGTCTTTTATGCAGATACGAGCCCTTGTGGAATTTCTTAGGGTTAAATTTGCCAGTAAATTGTGACGTTATTTTAAGGGCTAATATCTATTATTCTAAGTCAAATATGCTCAACATTTGTGAAATAAAAAAATATATGTGCATCTTTAAAAATAGTGGTAGAATTTGCCCGCTGCTCTATTCTGCTTTAAATCGCTTTGCTAACACCATCCGTAGCAAAAATGCAATTGTCAAGACTAGGCTTTTTAGTTTTAGAATATTGGTGTCATTGCAGGATGTGTGCGCCAAGACCCATGATACAACCCGCTGCACCATAAAACCTAAAAATAAAAAAAGCATCCTTTTTAAGTTTACTGCACCTCGAGGTTCTAAAATTTGTTACAAGTTCCTCAGGTTGGGATATCGCTGCAGAAAAGAATATTCGCAACTCCATCCCGCCACTCGCCTTCTCGTGGACGAACGAAGAACCAGATGAGCGGGGACTCTCTGCCTAGTGCTGTTGTTCTGGTCGGCTTGTTCGTGCATCATGTTTTTTTTTTTTAAATTATTGATACTGTTGGCCTGACGGCCATTACTAGGGGTAGGGTTTCGAGAAGTGTACACGGAAAAACCAAGTGCATTAAAATAGGAATTGTGGTCGGCTTCGTAACAGTCGTCGCACGAAGGACCGCAGTTGCCTGATTTCACGAATTTTTCGTAGATTGCGTATGCTGCGGATTTCGGGTCGTGCGGTCGCCAGCAAATCTGCTCAACGTGATGGCAAAACTCCCACAAGTAAGTATAAAGTTCTTGCATACGATTTACGAAAAAGTATATTCTTTCGAGAAAGAGAGAACTGCTCGTGCAACGGTTTTTCATGGGATGACATTGGGAATGGGTTCACATTTTATGCTCTGAAAGGCCGTGACAAGGAACACAACGCTTTGCTTCAAGCACTTCTCGAAGACCGACTATGTGTACCTGCTTTCAGTTAATTACAGCGCCAATTAAAAAATACTCGCAGCATTTCTAAGTTGTTTCTGTGAATTGATTGTGAGGTGTGCTTTGAACAAGCAATTCGGCGAGGCGGGTCGCGTCTACAAATAACGGTACACGGGTGTAAAATACTGTATACAGTTAAATATTTACTCTGACAGAGCAAAAAAACCCCTGGACATGCCGATGGTGTTATTATGCAGTTATTGTGCAGCGTTGCCGCAGGCTATACCATAGGCACGGCAACGCTATGGCACGTGCTGGAAATCATTCTTCAAAGGTGCAGCGCGAACTTCTGGGCGCAATGCCTCACTTTACGGTATCCTGCGGTTATGCGTATGTTGAAGTTGGCGATTAGTAACCATAATGCAGAATAATCACGTGTTCCAATGCACTAAAACTGCAGCGGTGTGTAATGAGCTGCGAGCCTCTGACACAGAGATACTGTGAACACTGTTCTACAGGTGCTTGATGGTCACCCATGCGCGGCCCAAGTTTTAGAGCACTGGTGGCCAGGCACATGGCAAACACTGCAATATTTTCACCACCCACAGAACTATTTTACCGCACGTCAATGACATGACAAGCACTCAAAATGCACTTGCCCTCCACAAAACATCACAACATGCTCATGTTTCTTAATGCACATCAACATCTCCATCACCTGTGATATGCTCCTGCCTTACCCGTTTAGCATTTGAAGCCAGATAAATTAATTTAAGCACATTGACCAACATGAGCGAGCAGTTGCATGGAAAATCTATCCCATCTCTTCGGCCATACTGTAGGGCGTTGGAGTTGTGAATAGCAATGCTAAGGTGGGTGCAAAATTGACTTGGTGTATGTGAAGCACTGGAAGTGTGGATAGTAGTATATTTGTTCAGACGCCATTGAAAGATCTTTTGGTTAACAGCAGTCCATTCCACCTGTAACGATCCAGACCTTATGTCGACCAGCACAGATTAGGTCTAAACATAAATATATATACACTTCTCAATAAGTCAAATGGTGCCTCTAAATGACCAAGTAGCTTCCGTCCTAAATGTTGAAGTCTTTCCGTCGGGGCACTGGCACTAAAAACTACCTAAGATGTTTATATTCGTCATTTAGTTCTTCAGCAGTGCTAAATATAAACAAGGTAAATATGTTAATTGTACTTGGCAAGAATTATATTAAAATAATTATAAAGTACTGTGTTTCAGTTTTCCACGAGAAAAATCATTGCTATTGGAAGTTTTGCGAAAAGACAAAAAAGTGGTTGGTCCAAAAATGCTTTATTCTTCATAGTTCACGCGACAAATGAGCGAAGCTAGAATGTATTACTCTGTTAAAGTTGGAAAAGAACACGATGCCGTGGTATGCTTGCTGCGTCTACCGGGAGATGGCACCAAAGGTACAACCTCGGGGTGGTTTACGAACTGCGTTGCCATACGAGCTGCGAGGAGATGGCAAAGGCGCTGCACGCCTGCAAGCGTCTCTGCCTTTGCGCCTGCTTTCCTCCTCGCCACGTGAGGTTTGAGATTAATCCTCTCTTTAATCTATGCTCTCTACCCTCGGTTGTCCGCAGTTTACAACGTCCAGTGTCAGTGGTCTAATTATTAACACTAAGGGAGCTCGCCTTGAGATTCACAAGGTGTTATAGGGCGTTACGTGCAGGACCCGATCTTTCCGGCTGTGTTTAGGGGGAATGTGAGCCATCGATTGATTCACACTACGTCCCCCGTACGTTGCTCATAAAACATTCTTCCTCTGGCCTAGAGTCACTGGATCCTCGGAGAGTAGCGCCAAGCTCCCCGTATGGTCGCCATTCCGGTTCATGGAATGAGCAGTTTCTCCTTGACCTCCATTCTTGGTTAGCCGCAACGTTACTAAAACACTCGGTTGGGAAACTCACGTTTGAAACCCGGACCGCTCGCGTCCACCGAGACCAAACTGGATACAATAGCAGCGCCGCCCTTTAGCGACGAGTCAAAACATGAAGGTTGATTGATATAGCTACTAGGAGATGGCGCCACTGGCGCTTCCGCGACTCGACCTGGACCAGTACGTGCACCGTGCCCGACGCCGGAGTGCGTCAGTTAACTCGTCCGGGAGACGCAGCCGGCTACGAGCGCGACGTGCCTGAACAGTGCTGTTGACAGCGCGGTGCTGCAAGCGAGCCGCGCCTAGAGTCCTGGCCGCTGAAACGGGTTCGGTTCTCGACTACGGATCGGAGCCACTTTTTCAAAGCAGGCTCTATGGCAGTTACCCAACTGAGTTCTAGTAACGCTGGTTAGCCGATTCACCGACTAATAGCGAGTTCGTTTCAGGGCACTCGATCCCACGCGTGCACTGCCCACTCGCAGAGTGGAGCAGGTTCGTTTCGGCCGGCACTCCACGAGTGGTTGCACTCTCCTGAGTTCGTTTCAGCGCGTTCAGCGCTGACACTCCGCTACCCCGTGCATGCGCTCGCTGCACGGAGAAAATCGAGCGTGCGCCAAAATGCAATCCCGTCATGCTCGCCCCGGCGAGGAGCGGGAGCAGATGACGAGGGTTCGTCTGCTACGATGTGTCGCGAAACCGAAAGGGGAAAAAAAGTAGATTTTCTGATAGAAATCGCGTCATGCGGGCAACGGAATCAATCGCGAGCTTGAATTGTGAGCGTCTGCTATTTCATGAAGAAAGCAATTGACAACCCGTGCTTTATTTGCAGGTTTTAGTCGCTGTTGCCGTAAAGACGCTGAAATATACCAGTGTGTAAAGAAATGCACAGAAGTTAGATCAAACACGTCAGCGGCCCCCGAGATGTTTATCACCGTCCGTGTGCGGGTGAAAAATTTAACATTTCTCGAAAAACTTCCCAGCAGAAACCTGTGACTGCCCAATAAGCATCACAGAAAGCTAAACTTAATGACTTTAACCGAGGCTTGGGCAACATCGTCGTGTTTAACATTTACCTACGTCAGGTAACTTGCGCCGTCGTATTTTGTTCGAGAAAGCTCTCGTTCTCGACGTCCGTACCAAGGCTAATATCTGATCCACCTGTAATGACGATCGAAATCAAAAGTCCCACTGAAACGTTTTGCTCGATCGATATTCCAACAGACTAGTTTTAAACCGTACCCTTTCAGTGGTTCACGCATAATACCATGCTCAAACGGATCAAGCTTCTGCTCGGACAGCATCATCAGTTTTCTTCAGCGTAAACGGTTATAAGAATTGCAAGATCGCAACCAGCTGCTTAGTAGACAGCTGGTTGCGGAAATTTACGTTGTCTGTAAATATCTCTACGACAGCTGAGTTGCTTGAAGTCATCGCAAATATAAACTGCAGGTTGCAGCGGCCAACGTTCATAGATAAACGTTGCTAGCGACTGCACTCGCATTCCCACCCATCACTCCGAACAGGAAGGCGCTAGTTTCGGTTGATGTCGGTACCTTTTCTACAACATAGATGGCGGCAGCATCAGTCTTCTGCACTCGGTGCGTTTGGCGAGTTCGTTTGAGTCCAGTTCTCCGTGCGACACTGCGAGTGCGATGCATTCTGGGAGAGAACTCGAACGGTGCCAGTGCGCGTGAAACGAACTCGCTATTGACCCCGTAAGTGATGACGTCACAACATGGCGTCTGGGTCCAAACAAACCGTTGCCAGGGACGTTGCTATGAACCAACGTTATTATCTCAGTTACGGAACTGCTCGTAGACGCTGCATGCACGAGCAGTACCCCCTCACTCACCACGACTCGCCCGGCGTCGCTCGACGCGCCGCCAGACGGCTGCTTTGGTAACTGAATCGAGATACGTACGTTTCAGCGTTACTAGAAACGTAAAAACCAACGGAAAAAAACTTTTTTGTAGTAACTGTTATTGGAGTTTAGTACAAAATGGGGGCGCGTGATGTTTTCTAAAATCTTTGGTTTGCAAGGTTTTGCAACACAATTAATATTGTTTTTATTCAACCATGCCTCAGCGGTGATTTCAGATAGCGCGTCCCGACCTAGGCGCATCTTAAAGGGATACTTCAACGAAATTTGAAATATTCCCGTCGTGTTCAAAAATAGGTTGATTATGATCCACAGTATCCGTAAGTGACAATCGCACGTTTGTATTTTGATCCTGGTGGCTGTATTTTTCGTTTAAATGGCCCACTCTGGCAAGCGCTCGGAGAAGGCCCAGCTTAGAGCACGTGACATCCAACGCAATCGTGACGTAGGTCGTCTCCGAGCAAGCTACGGCGAGGCTGACGTCGAGAGGATGGCCTAGTCGTTCCAGCCACCGAAGCGGCTGCTTTTGTACGAATTTTGAGTGACGGGTTAATCTTCTCTAATCTTGTAGGGGGACAATAGCGACTTCTGCACACACAAAAGGTATTCTCGGGAAGAGGGAGTTGCTCCTTCCCCCTTCTCTCGTCGTGGCTGGAGGCGAGACAACCTCCGTCACTAGCTGTCAAGGTTCCTAGACGGGCATTACAAACGAGGCGTTAGCGACATCCACCAGGGCTCTTTGCTAATCGTTTAATTCGTTCTAAAATTCCTTTTCGAGACTTTTTAACAAGATATTGGTATGTTTCATGTGATACTGCTCTTTTGAACACATATAGACCAAAAAATGAGCGCCGAAATTTCGTTGTAGTATCCCTTTAATTTCGGGGATATTTCGCGGCGCGTCCGCTGGGGAGACGGGGTGGCACCCTGTAACCTTTCCACTGTATCTGTTTCGGCTCCGAAATTAGACCGTTTTACTGAAAGAGGGCGAGAGAGAAAAGGGGAAAGGGCTACCGGCGCTTTCCTCCTTTCTGATTGTGTAGAAAGAGTGAAAGTCCCGGATGAGAGGCTTGGCCGGTGTTGGGTGTCTGCTGTGCCCCAACTTCGTTCGCGCTTTCTTTTCTGTATTAAACTCGCAAACTTAATTAGAGCCACAAGCTTCGATGGCAACAGTTCCCCGGTCATCGGGACACCACTGTTCGGTCGTAGGGTGCACGAATAACGACAGAAAGCGTCGAACACTGTCCGAGGACCTACGTAGCTTGCACGGAATCCGGCAAGGCGAGAGCGGCTGCAATGTCTTTAAGGTCCATCGCTTTCCACATGACCCCGGTCTCGGCGGCAGTGGATTTCGTCCGTAAACCGAAAAGCGTTTCCTCAACGCCATCCTCTCGACTGTGCTCGGAACATTTTGTGAATGGAGCGCGCACCGAATGCTGTACCGCCGATGAACATGGGGTACGCTCGCAAGGTGCGTGCCAGTTTTCTCGTGATAATTGTTGTTTCAGCTTGTAAAATTTTGTAACTGAATTTATCTTAATATTGATAATTTGCAGTGGTGACTGACTCAATTTTATCATCTACAACACTTAGTTGAAGGCTCATTTCCGCCGCCGGGTGAGGCTGTAAATTGTTGAAAAGGTAGTTCTATCGGTTTTCCTGAATCGCGATCTCCTGCGCGATACCAGAGAGCCGGCAAAAGCGCTCCTTGGAGTGCCACTGGTGGGTTGTTTCCGTTGATTGGGCGCTTTGAAGCGCTGGATAGTCGCTGCAGGGCACGTTTCGTGTGTTGCGATCTGCGTTTTCGAGCCCAGTGGGCACGTTTCTTTGTTCGAGTCATGGCATCCGCCAGTGCGGCGACGGGGAGAACAGCGGCAGCGAACGTGTCAGCGATAGAAATTGGAGGTTGGTACTCAAAATATTGCATGAAATAGTAAAATAATTCGTGGCTGCCTTGAGGCTTTCGGCGGTTTGATATAAGTACATCTAGAACGTGTTCGTCGTTCATCCACAGGGAAATATAGGAATACGGACACGCAAGATAAAAGCAGCGCGGCAAAACGATCTGTAGCAGCCCCGGGTGTTTACAAAAGTTAATTGAGGTTCCCGTTTCGTGTATCGCTTGTTGATTACTACTAAATGGCTACGTTGAAACAGGCCCATTGCAAGCAAAAATTGATGAATGGTTCATCATTTCCAGTCATACGGAAAGCGATGGAGCTTAGAAACATTGCAGCCGCACTCGCCTTGCCGGATTCCATGCAAGCTACATAGGTCCTCGGACAGTATTCGGCGCTTTCTGTCATTATTCGTGCACCCTATCACCGAGCAATGGTGTCCCGATGACCGGGGAACTCTCACCATCAAAGACCACGGCTCTAATTAAGTTTGCGAGTTTAAAACAGAAAAGAAAGCGCTAACGAAGTTGGGGCACGGCAGACACCCAACACCGGCCAAGCCTCTCATCCGGGACTTTCACTCTTTCTACACAGCCAGAAAGGAGGAAAGCGCCGGTTGCCCTTTCCCCTTTCTCTCTCGCTCTCAAAATGGCGCTACCCACGATAAAACGGTCTACACGTGCAGTTCCTCGAGTGACCGCTGCGGGAGAAATGGCGGCGTTGTGATCGCCATTGGAATGCGCAGTTATGAAACGGAAATATAGATGGCGTTTCGAACGACTCCAGGCGGATTGAAGTGAGTGAGGGGGGTACCCCCTCCGCCGGAGTTCTACAACTGAGGTAATCTAGTAACGTTGCTATGAACTAATGCATGGAGACTCCACACGAGGCTAGATTTTCGCTTACAACTAAGTAAATAATTTTTTGTAAGCAACCTAACTTCTTGATATCTAATTATGAAGATGTTCTTGTCATCTCAGCGTCGTATTACAACGATGAAAGCCATTTCTGAAGTATTCCACTCCGCTTTGCTTTGGTAGCAGACGACAAGATAGATTTGCTGGCCTCTGTTGCAGCGGGCGTCTTCATTGAATTGCGTCGGTAAACGAGCGACAAAAGCAAGTGCATCGCCATGGCCGTAGAGGCCTCCGCAACGTGCGTTGTTTTCTGTGAAGAACCCAGCTTAGTTCAGAGGGGCGAAAATTCCGTAAAATCAAACCACGTCATGCAGATCAGTTACGACGACGACCTGAAGTGCATTACAGGCGTAGTGCAGGCCAGCATGAGAAACAAATCGTACGCCGTCGAGGTAAGTCGTTTGTTATTGTTATTATTGAGGTTGTCAGGTTATTAAAAAATTGCATTTTGCAATTTTTTTTATACATTAAATTCCGTGGATGTGATCTTTTGGTGAAGATCTCCATCGAACCCGCGATGAGAGTACAATCTGTAATAAACTCACCTTATGTGTTTTTTTATCCTGTTCTTTCGCGTTTTGGGGTTTTGCGGACATCTGAAGATACTGCAAGAGTCTTTCTGCACGCGATGGTTGCAACCAGGTACGAAGCACCCTCCCATAGCGCGAGTCCGCAAACAAAATGTGGGATCTCTACCGGTCGCCTGAAGTGCTTTTCTCACGGGTGCAATGCGATCTTTTAGCAGACGATCATCTCGATCGACGCCCGGACTTTCGATAAACCATAATTTGCATCGCACCCCACTATGAATTCTTATAAGTGTCCGATACTCAGTGTATTTCAAACAGATGCAATATCAGAATATCGTCTTTATTCACACGATTCAGACGCCGGCGCCTTGGCCGGTGGGCGTGTGGCAGACGACATACTTCTTGCATTCGTCGTCTGCTGCAGGCATCTTGAGGACCGGAAGTTGCAGTCGTAAATATTTCAGAAACAAGCGATTACCGGCACACTTCTGTCGAAACATATATGACATTCAAGCTTTCTATATCTGTGATTTTTAGAAGTTTAAATCCTACTCCTGATTTTTGAACGGTCGGGTTTTCGTAGCGAAACCTAGCCACATGTATTTGTCCATAACAACGACCCTAGCAGCGGTTTGTTTGGACCCATGACGTCACACTTACGGAGTCAATTGTCGCCGTGCGCGAACTACATGGGGCGCTTCTCTAGCTATTATCATCATCGTTTGTGACGTCACGGGTAGGACGGACTGGGACACACCGCGCAGATCTTGGATACCTCGGCTCGTCAGCTCGCTTCATGCGCTGTTTGGGTAATTTGCGGCAAAGCCCGTTTCACGCGATATGTTTATTTGTTGAGGTGATATTTGTAGCAGGACATTTCACCAAAGCTTGAAACCGTGGCGCGCGTAGTCGTGCTAACAAACACTTTTAACACTGATGTGTCGAAGCGCTTGAATAATAATGCGCTGTTTTCTACCACAATACAAAAAAAAGAAAAAGAAAAGAAAGCTGGATGAGGAAAATTAAGTAACCATCTCTCTTTACAGCTACATCTACAACGGCGAATGGGGTGTATTTTTATTATGATTGGGACCAAATAAAACTGATAAAGGATTGTCTCGTCAAATTGAAGATAGGAAAGTAAAATTCGAAAACCTCTCGCGTGCGTAGTAAACACTTCAGTGAAAGCGACTCCGTGTATCCTGTTGGTTCCAATGTGTTCTGTGAACGTCGGTTTCTGATTAGTTCCAAGTTTGTATCCTTTCTTTGTTTACTGGTTGACAAAACCAGTAAACAAATATTTCCTCAAAATAACTGGCAGGAAGAAGCGGTGACTGCCTTCCGGAATCGTTTCAATTAAATCCTGCTTATTCACCCGGTCGACGAGAAACGAGCGAGACCACCTCGCCATAGAAGTCTTAAATCTAGAAAATCGATGACACTTCAGCGTTCCAAAAATCACAAATACACCCGCATGAAATACTACCCTTTGTGTGTTTAATTTTTGCTGCCCAGAGAATGGCGCATAATGCACGAGGTGCTTCTCAGCGAGTGATTTTAATTTGTAAACAATTCTTAGTAAAAATGGGATAGAACAACTTAATGAATTGCCTGAATTTGCCGGGGCATGGCCGACAATTTAAGAATTTATGAAAATGTCTGCTTTTCTTTCGAGCAGAAGTCGAGATGTAACAAACTTCCTTGCCACGTATTCGATTCGGGAGGAGCTAAGCGTTAGTTGCTGACGAGCATTTGTTCGGCAGCAACTGTCTATCACACTTGGATAGAAGCGTCGGTATCGGCAAGCTCAATGGAGCTAAAACAAGTGTGCGGCGCCTTGCAACACAACTGTGCGCGCGTGCACAGCTAACAACACAACTGTGCGCGTGTGCACAGCTAAGAAGACAGCGCGTCATTTACTCTGGTGAATGCAAAATCCTTTTTACAGTAGCCTCCTCCACAGATCCGAAGTAAAAAACAAGAATCAGAGAGGCTGTGAATAGCCCTGACGCACGCCGCGCAAGCTGTAGTGTGAAGCTGCAAGGTTGTTTTCGATCATTTTAAAGTTTTTCTAATATATATTAAAAAAAAAACCGCTTCGAGGCGCCGTTTTTTATTAAATAGATCACTCACAAAATCTTTTACGCATTTCTGTATTAAATAAGCCGTTTTAATCTGCATACGTGCGAACTAACATAGCCACTCCTTGCTTTGACATAGCGTGTCGTTTGCTCGCATCCTACCAGTGCTTCACAGGAGGGCGCCCGCGAGATGGCGCCACCAATACATCTCGTCGCTAATAAGCAAGCGCACATCTTCGCATCGCCACCACGTGTGGCGTCGCAGCTTGGCGATACTGAAAATAAATTTCCCGTCTTGAAATACGCAAGAAAAGCAATATAGTAAGCAGGGTAAAAGAAAATCGTGATTTTTTAAAAATAATATGAATCAGATTTATTTGACTAAGTCGGATTTATTTAATGTTAACCAGATTAATCTGATTTAAATCACTAGCTAGAAAATAGTGACTTCACTACTACAAGTATTTCTAAACATGGTAGATAGATATCAATCCACCCGATCACTGATTACAATGCAGAAGAAAAAGTTATTGTCAATTTAAAGCACAGCTTAACTAGCTTTTTATTCATAACATACTAGAACAAAAACAGTTTGATGTTTTCAGTCAGCTTTTTCCGCGCTCTGATGTGCTTGCATAAGACATTTTTCGAGCTGTTTTTTCACGTTTTGATTTGCTTGCAATAGGGCGTTATGTAACTGACGAAGGAAGTGGAGGTAGAAAGAAAGCTCGCTTTGTTCATTTGCAATAAAATTATTATTATTAGTAGTAGTATTAGTATTATTACTAATATTATTAATAATATTATTATTAATCATCCAATTTTCTTAGAAGAGCAATGTTTTTTGCTCGTGTTTTGCCTGGTATAAATTTAGCTTGATTTTTTTTTCAGTACAAAACAAATGAACATGGAAAACATAAAATGATAGACGAACAGTACATAAATAGAAAAACAATTTCTGAATTATGTTTGCGGGAAAGGTTTCATTGAAATCATCATAGTAAAACTGGTCTGATTTATATCATGATTTAAATCATCTTGATTTTTATTCTCCACACTGGTTGTAAGAGATCTGTGGAGAGAAGCGTGATCGATAAGTTGTTTGGATGCACAGTGCCAAAGACGCCTATATTGACAAGGAACGCTTTCGGTACGATGGCGCTCCATAGCGATCTTGGCGCGGCCGGTTCAAACTACCTTTTTTGAGGTTCTAGGATCTGAAATAAACCCAATAAGCGACTGGCAAAAAGAGAAAAAAAAAGGAACCGACGTGTTGGTTGTCTTTATGTTAGTACCGGTCAGTATCCTGCTAGCAGGCAGGGAAGGAAATGTCGCTACTTTCACAGAATCCTGTGACTTTAAAGTAACTAAATTGCTGGGCCAGGGTATCGCTTTCCGTTTCCTTTCGCCGCTAGCTCCGCTGACGGAGAAGGAGTCAGGTGGACCAAATATGCCAAAGCGCGCGCGGGGAAGTGACCTTGCGGAGCGCCGGGACTGGGGCTTGGGCGGGACACATCTTTAGCTTTGCGTTCGCGAAATGTACATCTTGCACTTGAGTATGTCAACGAGCAGGAAACTTTTGAGCCTTCGGACATTGTGTGTGCAACTTAGATATGTGTAGTTTCGTTATTTTTGTAATGCGAGTAGTTTCGAAGCGGTCGTAAACAAGCAAACGACGCGGTGCGAGCGATCGCTCGCTGATCCGGGAGAGACACGATGGCGCTTGCGCGGTGAATCGCCGCCTCATGTGGCACCCGTCGCGTCTCCCGCAAGAGTGACGGTCGTTCCCCGCACACCTCGGAGGCCAATATTTGGGACCATTGCAACATACTCTGCTGTGGAAGCGGAGAATATACAGTTAATCTAATTTCGCCTTTCCAATCCTGTCACTTGTCCCTCCGACTTAGAACCGACTGCTCCAGGTTAAATAGATTTGAGCAAGAGCTGGCTTTGATTCCGCAAAAAAGTAGCCTCTGTGAGCACCCTAATATTATCGGAGGAGGATGGTGTCACTACTCTTGCGTCACAGCGGGAAACACTTTTCGGTGGCATCATGGGATTCATGACCAAGAGTCTATAGCTTCCATGTTTGGGATCTCGGCTACTTTCCGTCACTTGGGGAGAGTCCGATGGTGCGCGAAGATAAGGAAACTTGGAGTCATCTGATTCTTATCATCGAAATTTGCGTTCTGACCCATATTTCACTCGGCGAAAGCAGAATAATCCTACGAAAAACGCCATTCTGAGCTCTTGGTCAAACGTGAAAGGCTGATCGCACCAACGCTTCTGGTCGCGCTCGTTGCCACACATGCTGTTACCTGGAATGATGTCTTGCGCCTGCCACCTTGCTGTAATGTCACCAGCAGAAGGTCGCTGACACAGCAACCCCTTCTGTGTGGGCGAAGCTTTACCTTTGTGGGCAGTCTCCGGTATCCCCTGCGGAGCTCACGCCTCGTGGGCGGGTTAGTACATTTGTCCCGTCAACCCCAGCGCGGAGCGAGTGCCTTTTAGAGCCGGTGGATCACTGAATGCGCCTCAGCATATCCTCCAAGATTGCCAAAAGTACTTTAATGCGAATGGCATTCTTTGGATACTTCACGCACTTTTCGTCTATGTATCTATCTATCTATCTATATCTATCTATCTGGCTATCTAACCTCTTACGCCGCGGGTCGATAAAATAAATAAAAAAGACCGGCGCCGGCTGGGATTCGAACCGTTGACCCTTTGATCAGCAGGCAGACGCGCTAACTACAGAGCTATGAAGGCAGTCATTCAACGCACTCTAAACACTTGTTTATATCTTATATGGACGTACAGCGCTGTCACAGCGCGCGTTCCATGCACGAGGGCTCATTCCGCTCTCGTGAGGCTGAGCACGGCCGCTAGCTCACCCTCTCCCGCGCTCGGGAGAGGGTGATGTAGCGGCCGTGCTCAGCCTCACGAGAGCGGAATGAGCCCTCGTGCATGGAACGCGCGCGCACCGGTAGCTGTGACAGCGCTGTAAAGCGCGTCCTATGGTAAAGATATAAACAACCGTTTAGAGTACCGTTGGTTGAGACTAGCTGAGACGCCAGAAAGTCTGGTCGGTACCATTTTGAGTGTTTGTGCGTATGGCGCGTGCTTTGCTCGCCTTCCTAAGTGACACAAACGCACGTGCTGGGCTGCGGAGATCGTGCGCAGGGCTGTGAAAGTGTCAACAAATTTAGAATCGCCTCAAGAGTGGGCTGGCGTATTCTAGAGTGTGCCGGCCACCTGACGAACGCGCATAACTCCGCACCGTTTGATGCTATTCGCATTAACGTAGATAATCATTCCCAAAGGATGGGTTCTGCTGATTTTTT
>JAZHYW010070234.1:0-22456 GCA_037355805.1 Ixodes ricinus
CTTTGTGCACGAGATCAGAGTTGCGCATACTTTTCAGGCGGCGGAGAAAACCTCACCGGAGAAAAGCTCACCGCAAAACTGTCCGATGCGGAGAAAATCTCACCGGCCTTCTGACGGATACGGACAAAAGCTCACCTACGAATCTAAGCACCGAAGGCGTTCACTCCAGTGAGATACGTTCACTCAACTGAAGCATCCTTGGGATGCCCTCATGCGCATACGGTCAGTCTGCACTTCACCATCAGAATTTAGTTTTAACATATACGTATAAAAACCAGGGACTCAAACCGTAACCGTAACCGAAACCGAAAACCGTTTAGGAACGAAATTTTTTCAGTAACCGTAACCGGAACGAAACCGTTATTTAAAATTTATAAAAACCGTAACCGTAACCGTAACCGAAAATTATTCACCGGTAACCGGTTTTAACCGATATTAACCGAAATATAAAAATATTAGTTTTTCTCAAGTATGACCTGAAGGAGAGATCTTTAAATGCTGTGGCCATTTGACAGAGATACTCTCGGCGAGTGGTGCATCTGGTAATATATTTCCGTTCAATCTAACTTCAGGATTAAGAATACTTAGTTGGACTCAGTGGTCGAGCTTATAATAAAAAAAGTCTCTGTTTCTAAATCTGCCACACTCCTACATCGCTACATGTATTCACTACGTGTTGCCTTCAGGGTATTAACTAATAAGTTAGAATTCTCAGATGTCCATCAAACTCAGTTCTATCAAAACCACCGATGTTCCTGACATGCAGTAGCCAGTTTGAATAAACGAGGTAAATTGACCATCATGCAGAGCTGGCGCAAAAAAACAAAACCTGGTATTCATTTAGTCTGAAACGTGTCGCGAGCGACGATATTGAAACAACACAGAAAGAAAAAAAATGTCAGAGGTTCGACATTGGCGCTTTGTATGATATATATATATATATATATATATATATATATATAACCGGGAGCGACGGAAGGAACGAGGAAACGTCCGAAGGGTTTCCGAGTTTTTTCTTTTCCTGCCGAGACTCTCTTCCGAACCCAGTGGCAGCCACCGGCACTGCCACGCATCTCAGCATGACAAGAGAACAAGCCAAGGAGAAGGATGCCTCGTCGTCGAACGCGCCAACGCACTTGGCCGCCGATGACGGAGCCGCCCTCGTCCAACAGACAGGGGATGCCATTTCTGCCTCCTTCGCCTCAACCTTGGGAGCTGCCCCGCTTCCATCGTTGATGCCAAGGTCGGTCTCGCCCCACACGGCCAGCAGTCTCAACAGTCCCTGTCGCAGAACTCTTAGCGCGAGCTATTCGAACGTCAGCACGGTGAGCTCAAACATCTACAGACGCGCCAAGAGATCGCTTCTAGCATCGCCGGGGCCCTTTCCATGCTTCCGCCGGAGGCATGGCTTCTACGGGAATCATTTCTACGAGAGTCACCAACGCGATCCGACTACCTCCACTGGAGCCCCACCGCCCATTCCAGAAGCGAGGGTCTGTCAGGCCTACGACATTCTGCGCGACCTCGCCCAGAACACCAGAAGTTTGTCCACGAGAGATGTCCACGAGATCCGTCATCTCCACCCGTATCGGTTCTACTGGGATACCATGCTCACCGAACACCAGCACCTCATTTTCGATAGACTGGAACTTTTCCACGTCGTCGCCAGAGGGAACTAGAGGACGGCTATAGTATCCCAGACGTACAGGCTCGAGTCCGAGGTTTTCAGAGAGCTCCCCGACCAACTACCCAACCAGCCTCGACGCGGACGCCACACGTCTCGTGGTCCCGCGAACACCAGCTACCGCCCAGGCACCAAGTTCAAGAGGCCCCCCCCCTAACTGTGAGTCCGGCAGCTACCCTGGGTCTTCAAAACCCACCAGTGCCGTAATCGACGGCACGGTCGTCTGCTCCTGGACGTTTTCCCGGTCGAGGACGTTCTCGCCCATGCATTTTGCGAAGCTGGCGTCTCTGCTTTTTCTTGCCCGTGCTTGATGATGGACCGAAGAAAACGACCCATTGGATCCGGACTCGACGGCCACCGCCGCAGAGCGAATCCTGGCGTGGCTCAGCAGGACCGACAGTGTCATCGCGCCCCACGCCGATGACGACTCCTTCGGCACGTACGATGGCGAGGAGGAAAACCACACCAACACAAAGGAACACACTACAAACAAACAAAGCGACGTCGAAGACTCCGATTCGGACCTGGGTAGCACTGCCTACAAGTCGAAAGCGATGGGACCTCCGCCGCCAGTCCACCCGACCCAGTAGGCACCTCAAGTCGACTGGGCAATGTTTATTGAGGCATAGTTTTCACGGGCCGCCCGACTTCGGCGCACTTTCCATTTGCTGCATGAAGGCTTCTTGCTTTACGGCCCGCCCACCTCTCCCTGACCAGGTCCCCACGATCGATGCCGCCATAACCAACATGTTGGCGGCATCATCGAACGCACGTGGTCTGTACTTCAACCCCGTCTTCCTCGTATCCAAGTCAGCCACCGAGTCCCGCTTTGTTTTGGACTGCGCCGCACTTACTCCTTACCTCCAGGCACCTCAGTTCCGCCTGACTCCGCTACCCCAGGCCATCAAAGTAAACCTCCTCCCGCCTCAAGCGTATATGGTGAAGCTCGACATTGCCGAGGTCTTTTACCATATCGCGCTTCATCCCTCCTCCCGTAACCTGACCACATTTAGAGTAGGCCGCCGTTACCGCCGTTTTTGCCGTATGACCTTCGTGATACACCCGGCGCCGTTTTACAGGCAGCTCTTGGCAACAACCATTGCCAGGGAAATGCGCGCGCGTGGACTCTGGGCTTGGTCTCACATAGACAACTTTTTGTGCGCCCGTCCCGACCCAGACAGGTTGGCGTCTACGGTGCGCCTCCTCGTGGAGGACTTGCTGCGGTCGGGATTTCGCTTAAACCTAAGCGACACGAGCAGAGCGCACGCGACGCATGGGTTTTCTTGGGTTCAGGCTCGACACAGCCGATGACACCATTTCGCACACGCCAGAACGGCTCTGAGCCATTCCTCGCGTCCTCCGCTCGCTGGAGGCGCTCTAGGGGGCGGCGGGCTACTTGGCATTTTACTTTTCTCTCTATAACTCTGGGCTTTTTCTTCTTCGTCCCTCGTTTGACAAAGTTTCAGACCAAATTTCTCTTTCACTCAACTGGCTTCCCTTTCTTCTGCGTGTTTGGCCGACTTTGCCGCACTGCCGACCGCTCCCCTTTTTCCCCACTACCCAACTGCGCATGAGCAGATGCCTCCGGATTCGGTTACGGCGTAGATGTTGGGGACTGTGAGCAGGCAATAATCGCCTCTCTGCCGAGACCAATATGCCTTCGGGAAGGACTCGCCGTGTTGTGGTGCGCGTGTATTGCCTATACTCCGTTTCACCTTATGTTGTACCGCAGCGGAGGCTAGAAGCGCGAGCTCATAGCGTTGGCAGCTGCTCTTAAGTCACGAGAGCTTGTGCCGCCGAGATCTGCCCCAGAGCAAGGAGCTCGCGCTTGTGGCCTTTTCTGCGGTACATCATAAGGTGAAACAGAGTATAGAAAGGAGCACTTCTGCACACGGAGAACAGAGCTTTCGCTCTCGCGCTGCGCTGCGGCCATGGACGAGCTGCCTTGGGCTATTCCCTGTGCCATTTTTTTTATTTATTTATTTATTAACATTTATTGAAAAGCTCAGGAAACCGTTCGGACGTTTCCTCGATTCGTCCGCCGCCCTCTGCACGAGAAGGAAAAGATGTCTCGCGCTGAGAGCGCGAGGACTCAATGGCCCGCCGGCTTGCCATCGCGTGTCAAGCCCACAACGGCAGGTCGGCGGGGCTCATGACCGACGGTACCCATTTTATTGAGATATCTTTATTAAGAAAAAGAAGAGAAACGGCACTGGCAATAGCCCAAGGCAAAGCTCGTCCATGGCCGCGGTGCAGCGCTAGAGCCAAAGCTGTGTTGTCCGCTTGTAGAAGAGTCCCTTTCTCGCCAATGCACGCGCACCAGAACGCGGCGAGTCCTTCCCAGAGGTATATTAGCCTCGGCAGAGGGGCTATGATTGCCTGCGCATAGCCCCCTATAAGTAATCCAAAACCGACTCCGGAGGCATCTGCCTATGCGCTGTTGGGTAGCGGGGAAGGTGGAGCGGTGGGCAGTGCGGCAAAGTCGACCAAACACGCAGAAGAAAGGGAAGTCAGTTGGGTGAAAGAGGAATTTGGTCTGAAACTGTGTTAAACAGGTGGACAAAGAAGGAAAAACCCAGAGCCATAAAGAGGAATTCAAAATGCCAGGTAGCCCGGGGCCTGTATAATATAATATAATATAATATAATATAATATAATATGAATATAATATAAGCACACCCGACAGGACATTGGGAGGCCCAGAGTTCAAATCTTGGCTCCGCCATTTATTTTGGCTTTCGGCGGTTTCGTAAAACATTGATTCATTCGATGAAGTACTGTTCATTCATCTGCATATTTTCTGTATATATATATATATATATATATATATATATATATATATATATATATATACAGATATAATATAAACGGTACGTCCGCACTTTATTTTCATTTTTTGCGTCCACACGTTTTTTTAGTTTTTCTTATATATAAATGCACCATTTTTCTAGCGTCACAGAATCAGCCAGCGAGAGACGTGCGCTTCGATAACCATAGGCAATTGCTTGGAAATAGCAAACATGACGTAGGTGTAACATGGCACAACAACGAAGACTAGGGAAAGGAACGAACAACGCATGACATATTTTTGCAGCTTTCTGTGTTGTTTCTGTGTTGTTCGTTCAGCTCCTTAGTCTTCCTTCTTTTGGGCTATTGCATTTATATTATGTATGACTTTCACCAACTAGCCCAGCTCTCAATTTTATTACTTTATTGCACTTAGCAGTATTTTACTAGAGGATGGCTATAGTTCTGCTCCTTCCGTCAGTGTGGGCGAAGACTCGTCTGCATGTATTAGGTTGAAATAAACTATAGCGACGAGAAGGTGCGAATGGCTCTTCCAGAACTCAGTGGGAACTTTCTTAGGGTTATCTACAAATGCTGCCCAACAACAAAGTAGGAATATTTTTTTCAATTTTTTTTATATAGAATGCGATGATCCCCAAGTAGCGGAAGTAACACGTATGCTCGGGTATCAAACTATAGAATGTAAGTAGATGTAGTGAACAAGCGTTGGAGCTAGAAACGTGTGCAACTTTTGACCAATTAGAAGTATTAAGACGTTTCTAAGCTCCTTGAATTTCACGTTGTTGGATATGTGGGACTTCTTTAAACCGTTTATTATAAAACGGCTGTCTAGCATTCCAATTAAACACATTATTGGAAAAACCGAAATAAACCGGTTTTTAGGAACGTGTAACCGGTAACCGAAACCGTAAAAATTGAAACCGTAAAAAACCGAAACGAAACCGTTATCAACAGGAAGCGGTAACCGTAACCGTAACCGAAACGTTATATTTTTCGGTTTGATCCCTGATTTTCAATGGGAAAATAAAGCCCATTTTTGTCCGTTTTCGGTTTCTGGTGCCATAGAACCCCATGTATTCGAAAACTCCATCGGCCGCCCTTTTCCCATTGAAATTTTCAGAAAATCACAAAAGAAATATTTTTAAAAAGGCGCAATATTCAGTGAACAGCACGCTTCCGTGTCTTTCACGCGTTTACAGGCCGCTTTTGAGCTCCAGTGTCCAGTGAGTAAATGTTTGTTCTCAGAAACTCGGGCCCTGTTCCATTTTCCTAAAGTTTCGGTCTAAGTTCCCGCAGGCGCAATCCACTGACAAGAACCCAAGCATTCTTGTTCCTAAGATTACGGGTTCGGCTTGGATATCCCAAGCCGTTTTGTTGTGCCCCCGGCCAGCTGTCGAAAGTTACTGTTTAATTAACACACCAGCAGGGGTCGCTGCTACATTTTGTTTTTTTCGTTCCAATAAATTGTTGCCATCGCCCCTCTCACGTTTCTGCCGTAGGCATCCGTAGTGGGAAGTCAAGTCGCAGAAGCCACATAGCTGATTGGTCCAGCCAGTATTTAGCTTTCACAGCGCTGTCAAGGATGAGCAGGGGCAAGATCTCATTACAGCTCAATTCTTCGTGTCTTCGGGGTGGGCGTGTGTAGGCAGAAACATCGACAACCACAAAAACATTTTCGTGTAAAAAAAAAAAAACAATTTGTTTTTGGGGACAAGGCGCTGAGGGAAGACGAGGGTAGAGGGAGGAGGGGGGAGGAAGGGAGCCGACATATGCAACACGGTCACTGTGTCCACGGTCCTGCTCGACACGACGCCCAAGCGACGGTTTTATGGGCCATTTGTTTTCTGCTCTTTTGCGCGCTCGAAGCAGTCCTTTTGTTTTCCAAGAAGTCGAAGCCAGTTGCCTTTATGTAGACAGTCGAATCCTCCCAGCCTGGCAGACCGTACGAACGAGTCCAGAAACAGGCTCTGGCTGGGCTCTCGTGCTTTCCGTGAATTCCTTTCCTTTCCCTCACCAGCACTGTATTCGCGAGTGAACCCCCGTCTTGTGTTACCATGCTAAAAGTGGGGAGACCATTGCATCGCCCTTTCTTCCACTCTATTTCTCCCTTTGATGGGACAGAAGAATTGTAACGAGTAATTTCAGTAATTCGTTGCTGAAAAAGTAATGGGATTACATAACAAATTAAATTTTCAAAAGAGTAACGGATTAATTGTTAAATTAGAAGAAAATTAATTAATTACAAGTAATCCCGTTACTTGTAACGAATTACTTCAAGCCTGCCTGTGGATTATGAGGTGGTAGTTTCGTTTCCTTTGTTGTAGACAATATACAAACTTGCAATCCAAATTTAAGAAATAAATGAAAGATATTGTGTGTTTTTATTACATGTCATGCCTCCAAGCACTGCGGCCTTTCCTCTACGTGTTGTTGGTGTGTCTCTCCGGGATAGTGTGAACAGATTAGAGGAGGAGGGAGGGGGAACAGCTTATCGGAAGGAGAAGGTAATGAAGGGGGCCTGAAA
Source organism: Ixodes ricinus (assembly GCA_037355805.1). Lineage (NCBI taxonomy): Eukaryota > Metazoa > Arthropoda > Arachnida > Ixodida > Ixodidae > Ixodes > Ixodes ricinus. The sequence continues at coordinate 7,017 of JAZHYW010070234.1, forward strand.
ACGATGGAGGAGAGAAAGAGAGAGAGACGAGGCGGCGGCGTCATTTTCCCCACTTGTCCAGAGTAAGCCGACCAATACCAGATAGAAAACAAGGCCTGCTCCTTGGCCTCCTTCCCAAACGTCAATAATGGTGTATCCACGCGGCGTCGCCAAGACGGACGCGGACACTCCCATCCAGCACCCGCGCGTCTTTGGGGCGGGATCCACAAACGATGACGTCACGCGCGGGCCTTGTTCATCTAGCTGGTATTGGCCCCGCCACCACTTGCGTCGGGCGTCGTCCATCACGGCCGCTTTGGCGCCCAACGCGGGAGTGAGAGGGCGAGGAGGGTCAGCGGAGAAACGGAGGGGAGGGAGCAAGTTGCCGGTGTGTACACCGCGCTCCGGTTTTACGATACATTTCTCACTCAGTCGGCGCTCTGTTCCAGCTTCTTTTGTTGTTTGTCTCGTCCGCTGTTTCTTTGTTTCTTCGTTTAGAGCGTCGGATTTGTTGGCCCCGCTGAACCGCAGTTTTCGGAGCCGATTGAAAGGGGAGAAGTTTGTTGGATCTCTCGGTCGACACAAGAGCGTTAAAGACGACTGCAGTCGAAATTGCTATACCGGTTATCAGAGTGGTATCTACGATGGAGGACCACGTGTCGGAAAGTGTGTTATGTCAATCATCTGGAAAGAAAGAAGTATATCCGCGAATAAACGTTTTAGAGACAATTTTAATGTATCCGCTCGCACACACACACATGCATATCGAACAAGGACGTTCGCAGTGCGGGTAAAGTGTATCTAAAAAAAGTACTTGAAGTAGAAAGTAAATGAGAGGTCATGTATGCTATACGTAAAGTAGTAAGTACTAAGTACACCGGGCGCGATGTACCTGAAGTAAAATAATATAAATGCAATGTACTTTTAAAGTAAAGTACAAGTACTAACGCAAGCTTTCGTGATGCCCTTTCATTCGGGATCCGGACAGAATATGGACCCAGATAAAATGGTCCCGAGCGCAAAGCCGGACAAAATGGTCCCGGACAAAATGGTCCCCGACAAAATGGTCCCGGGCAAAATGGTCCCAGGCAAAATTTGAGGCATAGTTTGCTCGCTCTTTGGGGGTTAAGGCAACGTCTCTTCCTCTTTTTCTACCTTCGGTTGTGTTCTCTTTCTGCCCCAGTCTCAGGTTTACAATCATGTTCAACTTACACCAGCTCGCCTGAACTCTGACTCATTCTTTTGAGATGATACGCTTCAGGTAAATATTTACGAGAATATATCGACATACTTGCAACCTTGAAAATCGCGGAAATAGTCAAATTCTTCAATTGTCTATCCAGCATATGAGGCGCTGGAGGGGTCAACAGTGTTGTGATTCGGGTGCGTGGTACGTGTTACCTGTAAACTCGTTGCGCGTAAAGGATGTCTCTAGAATGGTGCTAAGATTCCAAAATGTAATTTTAGGCTATTATTTAGCACCCTAAAGCCGGGGTCACACTGCATATCCATCATACAAAAGGCAGTCTGCCAGACATCAGTCACCGCGATATCCGTGGTTATAATGCCGCGTGCCAATTATTGTTCCATGAACGTGTTACCATTGGGCATTCGAAGAACGGATCTCGTGTTCACTTGCGTTCGGATCAGTTTGCAGACTGTCTTTTGTATGATGCATAAGCAGTGTGACCCCGGCCTAAGAGGTGTTGCTGTAACACCCTGTAGGGTGTTAGCCCTGGGGCAAGCTGTTTTGCATTCTTAAAAGTGCAAAATGTTTTCGCGCGTATATAGTCGTGCCTCTCAACTCGAGGCATAAGCGCTCTCCGCCGGTCAGGTGCGGATCTAATTAACGAGGTGGTTCCTCCGGGGGCAGTGATTACACTCCGGGATTTTAATTTCGCTCCCCGCCTGAGCGCGCGCGCGGCCGAGTGTGTGCGCGCGTGTATCTTTTGGCGGGGCCCGCGGCGGCACTTACAGAGCTCGGGCGGAAAAGCACCGCGGGTATTCAATCGGGAGGGCGCGCCCGGCCACCCCCGTTTCTCCAGTGAGAAACTTTTCCCGCTAAGTTTATTAGAAAACGCGCGCTTCACGTGCCGGAAATATGAGCCCTGAGATTGCGCTCGCTATGACTCGAAGCGGAGTCGTGGGTTCCAAGTGTGGAACGTGCAAGTCTGTTCCAAGAGTGGAACAGACTTGTACGGAACGCGTTACAAGTAACGCGTTACTTATATTTAGTTACTTGTTTTCGGTAACGAAGGAACGACCTAGGAACGAGAAACGTATTTTTGTTATTTTTTGATGAAGTAACAGTAACGGTATTTCGTTACTTCTGGATGGGAACAACACACGTAGCCGACCTATAGTTCTCAGCCGAGCTCGCGCCTGTAAAGGCCGCTTCACACACTTGCAACTGCTTACAAACCGAGAGGTTTAAAAAGCCGTTTTAAGCCTCTCGTGACTGCTTCCGACCAGGCTGTGCAGTAGCGCAGCCTGTCCTAGCAGTCGCAAACCCGCGAACCAGCCTCGATTTGGGGGACAAGAAAACGCTTGATAGACCATAAAAAGATGTGCGCAAGGTATGTCACTACAGCCACAGTTATCCTTCAATGAACGCGATAAAAACGATGAAATTATTAACGACGATAAATGTTGGAAGCGGCTTCATAAGAACGACACATCTGGAGCAAGGAGAAAATGACGCGTCACTTTCTTTTGTAAGCTGAGGTAATTCGTACCTTTTGAATCGCACTAACGAGAATAATGTATACTTACACTCACGTTTTGAATAAGTAACGAGTCACGGTATTGAGTCAGTTTATTTCAGTAACGTGACTGCGCATTCCGTCTTCTAGGGCACATAAAGCACATTAAAAGAATCAGCGACGTTTTAAGAAGCACGGGTTGTGGCATATTTATCTCTCCGCAGCCAAGGAGATTATGTCGCCGATAAAAACGTCCAAGAACGAACCACTAAGCGTGAACGTAATAAGACCTGCGTTTCCTAACCCGTTAGCTAAAGAGGCGCTTGATGCGAACACGTAGCAGGCATGGATGGATGAATTCGCACGGTTCAACTCTTGTAATCAGGCGGTGGCTCGCGCCACCTACCCACCATCGATATGTCGTCTTCCGTGTCGGCTTGCAAATAGGCTAACAGCTATACACATATTTTGTTGTAAGACTATCTAGAGGCTCCACCCACAGAAGAGAGGGTTGCTGTTTCATCCGGCCCACTTGTGCTAAAACACTGCACGGCGTTCGAGAACGCCATCAAACTGACATTCCCTAGATTATATCATGTTAATTCTCACACAAATCTATGTGGTTAGAGAAGCGTACGTTTTGCCGTGTCCCATTTTGTAGCGCCAGAGAACCTCTGCCTTTTTTATTGAGTTGCGCGATGATATAACATTTTTTTGCTGAAAAGTTTTGGGCAGAGCTTCTCCAGATCTTAGGTTGTCATATACTATAATGATATCGCAAACATCAATGAACATAGATGCGCATAGATGCACAAGAGGGCCTTGGGTTACTCCAGCGTATTCGCGCTCAACGAGTATGTGCATGTGTTATACCGCTCAAATTGGTCATTTTGAAATATACTTATAGGAAAGCTTAATTAACGCTCGAAAAGATACGATGATAACGTAAGTCATATGGATGTCAACAACCACATTTTGTCCGTCCGTCCGTCTCTCCGTGCATTTTCTGCTAACGTTAGCGGAGAAAGTGACGTCACGTGACTCATACACCTCGGGGAAATGGCCGGCACGTGAACTTTACGTCAATTCAGCTTCCCCGCTAAATTTTTGCAGGAAACTATACGTCACGTGACACACCAATTCCCTTACCCCATCCCTCTCCTTTCTTCATCGTCCCTCCCTCCTAGCAACACCTCCTAGATAACCCTATACACCTTTTCCACAAGGGCGCAGCCATCTTGAATGTCGTCACCTTCTGGTATGCGGTAAAACATCGTTTTGATCTCTCCACGGCGCTGGAAGGTATTCACGAAAAATGCGTGACTGTCGCACATTGTAGTTTTGCTTCACGTATACTTTTTCGTGCATTCCAGGTTCAAATGCTTTATCATTTTTTTTTGTTCCGCATACTAGATACGGATCCCACGTGACTGAGAAGGAAAGGAAACGGGAAAGGAAAGCCGGGGAGGAGGAAGCAGGCGGAGGGGTGGAGAAAGGGATGTTTCCTCCTCTCCTCACCAAAAATCCATCTGCTTCCTCCTTTACAGCCTTCCTTTTCCTCATTATAAAGCATGGTGTAAGGCGCAATAATCGACGGACACAAGGAAAAAGACACACACACGGGCGCTACTCACAACTATATTTGAAAAGGGCAGAAAGAAATCTCGTCACCTTCATCACGTCCACGCGTGCGCTTGGCCGGGGGATACACGCTGTATCATCCATTCGAAAAAGTATCAATACAGTGCCTGCCAGTCAGGGGCGTCACTATAGGGTCAGTGGCACCCGGGGCGGTAGGCCTCCGCTACACCCCCCCCCCCCCCCGCTTTCCGCTCTCGTAGCCCGCCGCGACACCCCTGATCGAGCGCTGCACCCGCGGACAGTTCGCCGCCCCCCCCCTCCCTTTTATGACGCCGCCGCTGCCAGTGCCAGCTCGCGCCACGTGTCGAACGCACCAACCTCTAAACATCAAGACTGGCGTAACGCTCTTTCCGTGCTGCGCGAAGACAAGGCAGCGACGAAAGCTCAGCGGAGAAATGGGTACATCCGTCGACGCATTTGTTGGATCGAGGCATGCAGAGTGCCCGAGGGACGGGGGGATCGTGATGCCGACGCGGGCCTCCCTCGCGTCCACCAGCGTTGTCCCGCATTCCCCGGTGTAAGGGAATCCTCCTGTCAGGGAAGCTGTCGTCCGTCCTACTTGGCAGGTCGGAGCGAAAGACGGCGGGAATTCCACTCGGCTCTTGGCAGGTGCAGTCGGAGACAAAGGAACGCGAAAAAAGTCGCAGGGCACCTAAGCACTTCTTATGAGTCGTGAATGCGAAAGCATGAATGTCGTTCTTCCGCTCCCTTAGTTCGTCTGCGGCGTAGTGGCGTGGGCGGCCACGTTTCAGTACTGCCGAGGTAGCTTGCCGACGGTCGAGCGCGAGCTCTCCTGAGCCGCGCTGAGCTCGGCTCTACAACCTCCTCCGAGTTCACCCGAACGTGCTTTCGTGGCCAGGCTCGCACCGCTGCACCTCACAAGGCCGGTACGTGCGCTGCGCCGCCATGGAGAGGGCTTCTGTGGTGGCGGCTTTTGGAACCACGCCGCACGAGAGCCATAGGGAGCCTCGTTCCTTGATGACGCGCGCCAGTCAATGGGAGCATAATCCCATCACTTCGCTTCTTTTTGAGAGGTGAATTTATGTGCCATTTTGCGTGGCTTTTTGAGCGGCTTCAAAGCTGGGATGCCTCAGATCGCGGCTTCACTCCGTTCCTTTGGGACAGGGGAATTTAGGTGCCGTTTGGCGTGGCTGATGACGTCGGCTCGCTCCACGGGACAGTTAATGCTTTCGCATTAAAACGAGTGTTTGGTGCGAAAAGCCGTTACGTTAAAAGACAGCGGTTCACTGTCTTAGGTTCACCGTCAGATCTTGAATTGGTGGAACTGGAAGGCGCGAACTCTCTGCACTTTCTAGAATTCCCTGGAGTGTATGCCCTGCCGCGATGCGCTCTGAACACAGTCTTATTGGGGAGTTTTCGTAGATCGTTTCCGCCATCCCGCAGCGCTCTCCGCAACCCGCTAGGATACGCGGAACTCTATCAGTCAAGCCCATCGGAGCGCAGGCGCAGTAGCGGCTTCTTCGTTGCGGAGGGGGGGGGGGGGGTTTAGTGGACGGGGAAACGCGGTCTACGAAAACTCCCTGTCATCGCTGTGCAAGCAGTCACATTGCGGCAGATGAAAGGACTGAAGATGTGTGAGCATAAAGTTGAGTTCCAAGTTCGTTTACCACACATTTCAATCTCCTTTACGCACAGCCGAGGAATGGAACCACCGGTTTGATTGCTACTAACTGATATAACCTGTTTAGAAATTCCATCACTAGCTATTTTAGCAGACCCATGACCTATTAGTGTTTTCTTTGTTTGTTTTATTTAATATTGTTGACTTGTTATATATTACTACCTTTGTTTCATGTATGTGCTCTCCCCCTGTAATGCCTTCGGGCTGAGGTACTTTCAATAAATAAATAATAAATAATACGAGCGTTGCGTGTCCTATCTGTGACTCGTTGACGCTTCTTGCTGGATCGTTGGCCTCCAGATCGCAGCGATAACAAGACGTTCGGAACTCGTCCCGCGGTTTGGATGCAGTCCCAGAAAGGTGATCGGCATCACGATCCACACTTATCCTGCGATCTCAAAAACCCACCGACTCGTTTATTGGCGGCAGACGGTCATTGGTGCACGATTCCGCTCACTCTTTCCATTCACCGTGGCGGATATAATCTTCGGTCGGGCGTCCTGTTTGTCCGCATGTTCTCGCCCAACGGCGAATTTTCGGCACCAGGAGTACGCGGGGCCCGGACACGAGTGTTCTTGTTGCGTGCCCACCAATTGAAGGCGAGTCCGAACGCTGATCCACCACTCCCGCTTAATCCGTGCCTCTTGTCGATTCCACCCAAAATTCAGTATCATGCGGCTTTGCTGTCTCCGTTTCGCTAAGTCACATTAGATCCGACGGAGGGCAGCGGTGCATCGTCACGGCGCTCCTTGTCTTTCTAATTTCGCTATCACCGGCACGCGCAAAAAAAAAAAGAAGAAGCGTGGGAACACGGCAGATTTACTGTGCGTGATTGGTGTAGTCGCTGATAACGAGCACACAATGATAAAAAGCACCGTGACGTCACACTTCTGACACTGTTTGACTAGACCGATAGCCTCCTATATACTGACAAAGCCTGGCAGATCGCCACGAGAAGCGGCCGCCGAAATGGAAAAGATGGAGGAGCAGACAACGGATGAGAGGAGAGCCACGTGACTGACGCCCCGCTGCGGCGAGACGCCGAAACACACTTTTCCCGAGCGAACAAGTGTGTTTTGGGTCCTCGCCTCTGCCAAAGTTGTGCGCGGATGTCCGGGTTCCCCGAGAAATGGCTCTTTGATGCTCTGTGCTACCAGATCCTCGCGCTCCAAATCTGCGACCGGGCACTCTATGGCTCCGTCGTCCAATTGCCAGGCTTTGTTGAGTATAGAGGAAGCTATGCTAGACCCCATCGGGTCGTACATCTGCGACGCTCGTCACCCGGGCTAAAAACGCCGCGTCAGTGAGCTGCGGATGCGTACGCGGCGTCTGGTGTTCCGCCGAGGAAAGATCTACTGCGCACGCCCAGAAGGCCTTCCACGGCCCAGTATAGACGAAGAGGGCGAATCCCAGACGGCGGTCTCGAACTCGCTGTCTTCGGCGTTTCCCCCGTCTCCCGTCGGTCTGCTTTCGGTCGGTCGTCGATCCCCGGAGCCCAATTCCAGATCGACGACGGCGACCGACGTCGACGCGGAACAACGGGGCCCCGGGAGAGAGACTCGGCTCCTTCCACTCAACGCGGCACCGCTCCGCGTTCGGTTCTTTCTCGGCGCTCGCCGTGGGAGCGGGTCACGTGGACTGCGCGGTTCGGAGGTGTCCGCCGCCAGCCTCCGTTGCGGCCAGGTTTCCGTACCGGCGGCTTTTGGACTCGGCCGTAAGTGGGTCGACCGTTCCTGCTTCTCCTGTTTCGTCTCCTAGGGCTCGTTTTGCCGCGCCGTATTCGTGCGGTCCGGCGGAGAGCGGGCCGCTGTGGCCCCTGCGGTTGTGGCTTCGCCGCGGCGAACGGCAAGGCCGCAATTAACTTCTGGCTTTCTCGTCAGGTCTTCCCGAGTGGCTCTGTGCGTGTTTGTGTGTCAGAGAAAGAAAGGGACGGTGTGCGACCATTTGTCCTTTTTTAATTCATGAACAACACTATACAGCGTGCCCACGAATTCCGATGAACCCTTTAAAGTGACCGCATAAATTGGTTTGGTAAAGTATCGCGCTAAGATTTACTACAGAAGTGCCCTAAGGTGGTGTGTGTGTCAAACTTTATTATCAATATGACGCCCTGTCCGGCGCTAAGCCCTAAGGTGGTGGAAACACATCGCGCAAAAATTTCAAAAAACAAACACTTTTTTTTTTTTAGTGCGCTTGTTTATATTTACGTGTTCTCTGACTGGCGCATCATCGGACAGATGGCGGCAGCGGCTCCAGCTCGCGCTTACCGCCTGGTCACGCAAAAAGCAGACATGTCTCTGAAATTGCTCGACGAACCATCGGATTTATTCGATTTTGTGTCCAGTTAATGCGTTTTATTGAGCGCGTGCCGTTGTTTAGTTAAAAACATCCTCTTCCTTTGGGGCGCGACCAAGCGTGACCGGGCGGCCGGTGAGCCGTATAAAGTAACGGTAAGCTCTGCTTGCAGAGCCAGAGTATAGACCGTTTTATCGTGGGTAGCGCCATTTTGAGAGCGAGAGAGAAAAGGGGAAAGGGCTACCGGCGCTTTCCCCCTTGCTGGTTGTGTAGAAAGAGTGAAAGTCCCGGATGAGAGGCTTGGCCGGTGTTGGGTGTATGCAGTGCCCGAACTTCGTTCGCGCTTTCTTCTCTGTTTTAAACTCCCAAACTTAATTAGAGCCATGGTCTTCGATGGCGACAGTCCCCCGGTCATCGGGACACCATTGCTGGGTGATAGGGTGCACGAATAACGACAGAAAGCGTCGAATACTGTCCGAGGACCTATGTAGCTTGCATGGAATCCGGCAAGGCGAGTGCGGCTGCAATGTTTTTAAGCTCCATCGCTTTCCGCATGACTGGAAATGATGAACCATTTATCAATTTTTGCTTGCAATGGGCCTATTTCAACGTAGCCGTTTTTAGTAATCAACAAGCGATACACGACACGGGAACCTCAATTAACTTTTGTAAACACCCGGAGCTGCTACAGATCGTTTTGCTGCGCTGCTTTTATCTTGCGTGTCCGTGTTCTTATATTTCCTTGTGGATGAACGACGAAGACGTTCTAGATGTACTTATATCGAACCGCAGAAAGCCTCAAAGCAGCCACGAATTATTTTACTATTTGATGCAATATTTTGAGTACTCACCTCAATTTCTATCGCTGGCACGTTCGCTGCCGCTGTTCCCCCCGTCGCCGCACTGGCGGATGCCATGACTCGAACAAAGAAACGTGCACACTGGGCTCGAAAACGCAGATCGCAACACACGAGACGTACCCTGCAGCGACTATCCAGCGCTTCAAAGCGCCCAATCAACGGAAACAACCCACCAGCGGCACTCCAAGGAGCGCTTTTGCCGGCTCTCTGGTATCGCGCAGGAGATCGCGATTCAGGAAAACCGATAGAACTAACTTTTCAACAATTTCCAGCCTCACCCGGCGGCGGAAATGAGCCTTCAACTAAGTGTTGTAGATGATAAAATCGAGTCAGTCACCACTGCAAATTATCAATATTAAGATAAATTCAGTTACAAAATTTTACAAGCTGAAACAGCAATTATCACGAGAAAACTCGCACGCACCTTGCGAGTGTACCCCATGTTCATCGGCGGTACAGCGTTCGGTGCGCGCTCCATTCACAAAATGTTCCGAGCACAGTCGAGAGGATGGCGTTGAGGAAACGTCTTTTCGGTTTACGGACGCAATCCACTGCCGCCGGAGACCGGGGTCATGTGGAAAGCGATGGAGCTTAAAGACATTGCAGCCGCTCTCGCCTTGCCGGATTCCTTGCAAGCTACATAGGTCCTCGGACAGTATTCGACGCTTTCTGTCGTTATTCGTGCACCCTATGACCGAGCAATGGTGTCCCGATGACCGGGGGACTGTCGCCATCGAAGCCCGTGGCTCTAATTAAGTTTGCGAGTTTAAAACAGAAAAGAAAGCGCGAACGAAGTTCGGGCACTGCAGACACCCAACACCGGCCAAGCCTCTCATCCGGGACTTTCACTCTTTCTACACAACCAGCAAGGGGGAAAGCGCCGGTAGCCCTTTCCCCTTTTCTCTCTCGCCCTCTTTCAGTAAAACGGTCTATAGGCATTCCTTCCGATGACCCATGGAACGAGGGTGTCACTAACAAAATAAGTGGCCTTTTTCTTTTTACTCTCCTGCACTACGTTTCTTTGAGATTCATATATATACATATCGCGAAGTATTTTCCTTGCTCGAACTGATTAAGAATAAGACCATTATTGGTGTGTAGAGCTCACACTCAAATGATTATGAGGTTATTTTATTACGAGGAAAAGAGTAGTGTTTGTTAGTCCTCGCTAAATGCTCCTAATCATCTTTGAAATACGCTCGACGAACGGAGCACCTGAATAGGATATGAATCAATCAATCGTCTCGCGTACTCCTCGAAAATACTTTATCGACAGAAGTGAGCGGGACACCGTGGCCGCCGCTACCGCCCATTTGCGTGGCGTCCGGACCGACGGGGAAAATAAAGCGGTAATCGAGTAGAGTGGTCCTTAACCGTTACATAACCGGGTTAGCCTCCGCCCGGCCACTCTAATTGGTCTATAAGAGGATTTATGGTCCCGCGCCCAAAGCGACCGGACGCGAGCTGGTTTCATGCCGTCCGGAAGTATAAAAGAGAAAAGCCGACGATCAATTTTGCGCGGGGCGCCAGCGAGGAGTGATTTGCATTGAATTCCGATATCCATTCCAGGCTCGCCTCTATGGGCAACGTGGCGAAAAGAAGGTAAATGTATAGGAGCGACAAATTCATTTTCTCGGACCGCGAGTCTCCGTGTGAAGTGGACGAACCTGAGCTGGGTTCGCTTATTGGGTCGTGGCGGTGGCGAGACCTCGACCCCATCGGGGAGACCCACGGAAAAACAAAACTTTCAGCCTTTCCACTCTGGTGTAGAAGGAAGACCAGCGAATCTGCGCTATGGTGGGAATGAAGTAATGGCAGGCCGCAAGTCGGCAAGCCAGAGTGGAAAGGCTCGAAGGTTGCTGCCATCTATGAGCGACGGCGGCAATCAGACAACCAGCAAGTCGGTTGTCTGGTTGCCGCCGTCGCTCATAGATGGCGGTAGCTGTCCGAAGTGTTGTGTCGACATTTGCTTGCTGGCGGACACGATCCTGGGGAAACTAGCCCTTAACAGCTCCGCTGTAAAAAACAAACAAAACAGTTTTTGTCGGAGACATACATGTCAAAGACGCGTCAACTCTGTTTTGCAATTCACTACCTGAACACGAAAGACAGTGTGGGTAAAGCCAAAGTGGAATGAGAAATTCTATAGTTGCCAACAGGTGAAGAAACTCCGGTTGCATCTTAGCTGTAAGAAGACCGAAGGACGAATTGTAAAGCAAGAAATCGGGAACAAGCCACGCTTTGTTTAAGTTCTTACGGTGATTCGCGTATGTTCTTTCTGCAAGGTCTCGAGCGCTCTTTTTAGAGCGCGCGAGATCCAGTGGTGCGGCATGACGGCGATGAATATCTGGTTCTATATACAAAGTGCTTGTGCGTTCGATGGTGCGAGGATATAACGGACGGAAGGACATTCGTTCGCGATCGTGACAGGAAAACTCGACGTGGGAAGTATTTCCAATGCTTTTACGGGGTCGTTCATCTCACGGCGGTGAACCGCGATAAGCCTAACCGACGAAGAAACCGCTCGTGGAGCTCGCCGCTGTTTTACCTGGTTTTGTGGACGCTTCGAGGAAGTTGCGGGCTCGGTAAAAGTGCGTTCGAGGGTTTGTGTTGTAAAATAAAAGAAGAGCCGTCAATTATTCACCGTGATTTGCGTCACATGGCGATACGTTTTATACGTCCTGTGGGTGATGATTGCACGATATTCTGTCGTGAGAAAAAGCGGTTTATTAACCGTTTGATATTTGCCCTTTTCTGCCGTACGCATTCCCCGCTACCGTATCGCGTTCACTGTCGAAAACGCGATTAGTTGACAACTATTTCTAAAACATTGGCGTTCGTTCCGTACCGCGAAAATCGATGCGCATGATGCTGATTTCATTTTGTCTCGTTATTTCATTACGTTGCGGGAGTCAATTATGCTCATTCGTCCATCGTGCGCAGTAAAAATTGTTTTTTTTTTTTTTTTTTTAGGGGCGAAGCTTTTTAGGGTCTAGCCTTGCTGTCCGTCCGTCCGTCCGTCCGGCGTCCGTGCTCACATAAAAAGAAAAAAATGTTTGCGCAGTCGACAGGATTCGAACCTGTGCGGGGAGACCCCAATGGATTTCTAGTCCATCGACCTTAACCACTCGGCCACGACTGCGGGACGAGTAGGGAGCTCTGAGATGTGGTAGTAACTCAAGAGCTGGGGATGTCATGGATGAAACGTTGCACGCAGCCGCTCAACGTCTATACAGGAGAGGGCGCTGCGGTCAAATGCGTATATAATCACGTTAAACTTTGCATGCATTGGCTCAACGTTTATAGACGAGAGGGCGCTGCGGTCCAAATGCTCAAATGCGTATATAACCACGTTCCATACCACACATTCTCTTTCTGACATGGATGAAAACAAAGCAGATGCCGCTTCGCCCCAATCAACATCATTCACCACGCGGAGATGCGGTCATTTTTTTTTTGTATCCATTATCAATGTCAAGAAGTTTTACTTCCGTGACTGGTCGGAGAATGTCAGAGCGCTCTGAGCCTAGCAGTCGCGCTCGGCTGAAAAGGATCCCGAGTAGCGCTGGTCGGCGAGGAGGGAGCGCGCTCCGTTGAATCAAGGTCAGAGGAGAGGGGCGACCACCCGAATTCTCCATTAGTGACGTCACTGAGAGCACTATCCAACCAGTCCAAACATCTAAATATCTACAGGGTGGTGGCGTTTTCTACGTGAAGCATTCCCACCACGTGCCTCGGCGAAATATCTGTGTTCGTAACACGCCCGGTAACTAAAGGGACAATGAAATCATTTTTTAACTTCTTCCTCCTTAGCTTTGATTCCTCAACTCAAAAGCGAATGAGGCAACACGTGGTCCCAACATGCACCGGATGCGATGACTCTTAGCTTCCACCGTGCTTTTTATGCACACCGTGGATGGAACTTGTCATTCGTAAGCGATGATAAGGGCCGTCACGGCACTCATTGGCTTCGAACGCGAATCCAAATATTTGTCAACGAATTGATTGTTGACGAGCGCATACGTCCTAGTGACGCAGTTCTCGTGTCCAATGCGTGAGCTGGGCTCGGCTGACGTACTTTGGGTACCGCGGATGCATCGCAGTGAAAACGCGGAGAGCTTTCGAAGGAAAGGAGGTAAGAAATAGTCCGCTATATTTTCGCATGTGCGTACCAAAAAGCGGGCGTTTTGCTTTTCTACCCTCGTGTACTCGTTAGTTTTCTTTCTCTATTTTTTTTTCGCCTTTGGCGATTCGCGATAAGTAGAATCTCAACTTAACCCAGCCCAAAATTAATTTAACGATCTCCTTAAGTACACTGTAGCACAAAACACAAACGCTCGATGGATTGACAGATGCCTACAGCTGAGCTCTTTTTAATAAGGCAACACATCGCGCCACGTAGCAAGTGTTTTTTTAGCAGTTATTTATACATATATTTTGTATGTCAAAAGCATATTAATGGTAAGCCTTTTTTATATCAATAAGTTCAAAAATTCCGATACGTGTGACTGAAGCGCAACCGCGTGCACGCTTCCATACACCCACGGTTGCCTGGCTTTGCTTCTACAGATTCGGATTTCTCCACTCCCAGTAACTGTGTTGGTGGCTGGAACTCTGTCGAGCTGCATTACACCGCCTTTTTCTGCCCGGTCCCTCGATCTCTGTTGCGGCGACAAATTCAATTCCCTTCAATTCCGGCTCTGCCAATCGACAAAAAAAAAAAAAGTTAGGAGAAATTTGATTTTAACGCGCGCGTTGCGATGAACAGCGGAACTTTATTCTCAGTCTTTCACTTGCTTTCTCTTTTTCTATTTCTCCTTTTTTCCTCCACGTTTCGCGCGAGCGCCATCTTTGCGTTTCCTCTCCGCGACTATTTTTAGGCCGTTTGTTTCCCGCTTTGTATTAGTATTATTTATTTCTCCCCGTTTTATCGAGAGCTTCCGCCTTGGATGTTACGTGCAGCTGGAGTTTTGCTTGTACGCACAACGTACCAACGTTGTTTCGAGCGCACATTTCTCTCTTGCTCTTCGCACGCGCGGCCGTTTTTTCTTCTGGTGGAGTGAGCGGCGCCGCTTGAGCCCAGGCTACCGTCGGTCGCCCCCGACGGGAAGCTGCTTATTTCTGGACGGTTTCGTTTGGATTGGAACACGCGCGTTGGATCGGGTGCGTTCACGCCTGGACTATGGGCAAGTGTGCGTGCCCTCTAATACCATTGTTTCACGGGCGCACTTATCTCCAGTTACGCTAAGCCACAGTTACCACACTATTGCGCCTTTGTAGATCATCTTATTCGTTTTGCTGGAGAGACGCAAACGACGGGCATAACAAAATCGTTGGCATATTCCGCATTCCTCGCAAAAGCACTTCCCCAGTCACCTTGCGAAAAGCGCGAAACAGGGACTACTTTTGGACAACGTTCTATCTTCTGTGGCTATGCTGTCAAAGCTCTGGGCGCACGTGCGCTCGCGCGTTTTGAACGCCTATCAAAGCTGTGCACGCGCGTTCTTCACTTCTCCAAATAGCTGTCCGAGAGTATGCACCATTCCAATGTTTACAAGTCCTCGGCCCAACGTGCCATATCCTCAGCCCAGCACGCGCATGTTCGTCGTTTCGAAAAACGAGCAAATCGCGCGCCATTCGCACGAACACTGAAAATCGAACCGGCCAGGAGCCGTTATTTTAGAAAAGTCTGTTGGCGACGTGGGCGATCGAAAGCGTCGCAGTGGTCGGCCTGCCACGATTGGCGGAATGCTGACTATGATGTCAGCAAAAGATTTCTCATCGACGGAAATAAGGGTAATGTATACGAACTTCAATTTTGACGGTGTTGGCCGCGCTGGTTTCAGAGCGCAATGATTTCAAACTTCCACCATGCTCATTACAAATACCACGGCGGTCGCTCGGGTTGTGGCTCGTGTCCAACCACCGCGCTGATGAGAATAGCCGAACTCTAACAATGTCTGGAGCTCAGCACGCGTTTTCTACTTTACCGACCCCAGCGCGTGGCTATGACTAACGTTGGCAGCATGGGATACCATGCCACGTTGCCAATAGACCATTTGCTGTCTTACCCAAGCATCAAGGAGAATGCAGGGATTGGTGTTCCACGCGCCACACGCGCACGCCTTTCCTGTATAAAAGATTCGAAGTAAATAACCAAACGAAAGCATTGACGAACGCGCGTGCAAGATGCCATTTGTTTTAGGTATTTGCTTTAGAAAATTTACTACTGCTGAGGCCAGCACGTGCGGCGCGTGGAACACCAATCCCTGCATTCTCCTTGATGCTTGGGTAAGACAGCAAACGGTCTATTGTTCTGGC
>JAZHYW010070235.1:0-42312 GCA_037355805.1 Ixodes ricinus
CAAATGAGTGAATGGATAACAAAGAGAGCCTACATAATAGCCACGGCACTAGTCGCACCTTCTTTATGTAGCTTACGTTCGTGAAGGCACTGAACGTTGGGACGCTTTGTTGGCATTTTCAAACTCAAACTCAAACTCTTTATTTCTCTCCGTTTGGAGAGGGGAGACAGAGAAAAAGCAACTCTAGTTGTTGCTTGACGAGCCTCTGCCTCCACACAGCGAGCAGAGAAAGGACAGCATATCATACATAATGTTTTTTTCTTCACCATCACACTTAGAGCACAAAAATAAGCAACATTAGATGGGGGAGGGGGAAAGGGGGAAAAGTAATCGATTTAGCCAACTTTACAAATTCCAGGGGCACTCTCTCACAAACATGGAACGTATATTTTTATGGTTTCATATCAAAACTACTACATTCAACCCGCCAGACGATTTAAAAAACGAGGTACTATATATTTCAACGTCTGATTACCGTAGTTCGTTCTGGAGTGCGGCACTAACCATGCGTCAGCAGACCTAGTTTCATGAAGTACCTCCCTTATCCTAAGGTTGGAAATAGACATGAATATATTTCTTTTTGGCGAAAAGATTTTTTCAATGCAAGAAAAAGTTTATAATAATACTGATTAGGAATCTGTACAATATTCAATTTAATAAATAATGGACTAGTATGACTATTATACTCAGTTATACATATAATACGAACCGCTTTTTTTTGTAGAGTATGAATCAGTTTTATGCTTGTAGCAGGTCAGTATTCCCCCATACCAAGAAGCAATAATTATATTTTGAGTAGAAGAGGGAATTGTATATAAGAAGCATAACCGAAATCGGGACGATGTAGCGATATTTATACATAATACCTACAACTCTTGATAATTTTTGACATGTCTGACTGCACCAGTTTCGATCCCATGACATCGTACTGATTAAATATCATTCCGAGAACTTTACGCTTTCAACTATATCTACACAGTGTGTGCCAAGAGAAAGAATGGACGTATAGAAACAGTTTTCTATTTCGTGATCTAAAAAATACGGCTTTCGTCTTACTGCCATTTATTTTTAATGAATTTGAATTTGTCCAGGCATTTAATTTTTCCAAAAAATTATTTGCGGCACTTATAATCGGATCAGTATCATCACCTGAAGAGAATATACTAGTATCATCAGCGTAAATAATGAGACTTACATTTTTATCAATATTTATTATGTCATTGATGTATAGATTAAAAAGAAGTGGTCCGCAGAATGCTCCTTGTGGTACGCCGGCAGACTGTTTCAAGATCCGATTGTTTTTATTTATTTCACACACACTGGTACCGATAACTAAGATAACTTCTAATCATCATCTGGAGCAACGCCACGAATGCCATAAATATGCAGCTTTTGAAGTAACGTGTCATGATTGATCCGGTCGAATGCCTTTGAAAAATCTATAGAATAACTTTTTTTTCAATATTGTTTAAAATTAATTCCTTTTGTTTTAACAAGGCACGTTCGGCAGAGCAAAGCCTCCTAAATCCGTATTGAGCAGGGCGTTAAAGATAGAAAACTTTTACGCAGAAACTATACAGCCTTTGATGTATTATTCTTTTCTAGAGCTTTTGAAAATATCGGCAAGACAGAAATCGGTCTATAATTTTCAAGGTTGTTTTTATCTCCAGCTTTATATAGCAGAGATACCTTTGCTACCTGCATTTTTTGGGAAAGCTTCCGTTCCCAATTGCTAGATTAAAAATATGTGTTAAACAAGGAACAATCCATCGCAAAACATGCTTGATAGGTTTAATTTGAAAATCATATATATCAGGAGCTCTTTCTATTTTTTAAGCTTTGGAAAACAGAAAATACTTCTTGTTCGTCAGTTGAAAAGCGGTAACATACTATGTGAAACCTTCTGGGACATACTTAACGGCATCCGCACAGTGTGCACTCTGGAAAAGTGTAGCAAAATGCTCACCTAAACTTTTTGGCTAAAGCAACCCTTTTACAACGATACAGCTTAGTTTTATTTCCGTCACTTTATCCGCATGCCAACCTGTTTTGTTAACTCATTTACTTTTTCCCATACTACCTCGGATCTCTTGTCATATTTAAATAAATTATTGAAATACACCGCGTTTAGCCTGCCTTAAAGTTTTTGTTAATTGATTTCAAGTTTCTTAAATGCAACCAAGATGTTAACATCATTCAGTAGTGCACGAAATCTGTGGTAGAGATTATTTTTCTCATTTATCATTTTTTTATTTCGGGTGTAACCTAAGGTTTACGAGAGCTTTCGAGGAACCCTATGCAATTCATAAGGAAAGCAGCGATCATATATCATTTTAAACCTTTCAAGAAAACAATTAAATGCTTCGTCAGCAGACACGCTAGACAGCACCGCACTCCAGACTACGGAACTTATCTGTTGTTCAAGAGGTTTAAGAGGTCATCCTGCTCGTAGTTCGTTTCTTGTCATGTTCTCTGCTTATCAACGTTCGCTTACAAACAATGTCTCACAAAAACAAAATAAACGCCGGACGGACAAAAAAAAAAAAAACTCGACGTTTTGGTACAGCGAGATTAAATATACATCAAGCAAAAAAAATTGTACTTTCTGTGTGTTCACTTTTCATATTCTTCTATTTGCTATTTTATATACACGAACTCAACTCTGTGACGTCGAGCGCGGAGGTGCCGCGTCAGGCGCACTTCCGGTCTGGGGCATTGGGCAGAAGTCCCCATGCCAGACGTGTTTTCCTGCCGTTGTTTTGAAAGGAACCAGACAAAAACCTGCCTTCTCGTCAAAACGCCACGCCAGGGGCCGTACCAAAAGGGTCGAGAAAGATTTGAAGGTCAGTTTTCACGTGTTCGGTTCGTCCGAGAATCTGGATATGAGCGGTGAAAGGGAAAAGCAGACGCCGTCGGACAACGATTGCTTGGGCGGGAAGCACTTTGGGTTGAATTCACGGATACTTCTGGTCATCAGATTTATTTGTTTTGTTCCAACATGAACGCCAGAAAACCGTCAAGTTGTGCGGACCACCTGCGGAGTACGTTCAGTACGTCTTCAAGTTCAAACGGCCACCTGATCGTTCGAACTGTCGTCTGCTCTTTCAAACGTTTCTGCTTGTCGTCTGCTCTCTTAGACGACGCCGGCCCGTAGACCAAATGTTGGCCCGGTACTTGCGATAAGAAGTAAGTGCAGGCCTCAAAAGACTAAAGTTTGAAGGTTGGTAAGCAAGCTCGATGTAAACAGTAGATACAAGGAGATGTTGATCATTGTTACCAGTGACCATCACCGACTTGTTATGCCTAATTAACTTGGTCCGATTCTGCTTGCGATTTTCAGTATCGACGTCGACCATTTCAGCTACGGTTCACGCATTTTGCAGCCCGAGCGGCGTCGCGGCTGAAAATTGCGAGCGAAATCTCATTATGCGAATCAGGCTTTAGCGTACATATACTGCGGCGTCCACGCGGAATGAATCGCCACATGTCACACTATTCAGGCGAAGTTTTGCGGTGTAGCGAGCCTCGGTAATTTCGCTGACGCCGCTCAAGTAGTCAGACATCGCCAGGAAGACGTAGAATCAACAATTCGAACGCGAAAAAGGGCAGGGGGACTCACACCAACGCCGACAACATCGCAATTTCAATGGTTTGTTTATGGGCGACGGCGAGCTTCTTGCCCACACCCCCTCACGCATGCGCGGCACCGGTGGCGTCCGCTAGGGGCGCTCCGGTTTGTTTGTAAACATGAGTTGGTGTATACACTGAATACTGTGTTGTTGTCGTGGGTCGTTTCCTGCTTTGCGTTGCGCCTCAGTATGGCAACCTTTACTTTCGTAAAAGCACTGCTTTTTGGGATTTTTTGGGGAAAACTTTAGGAAACAAAAGGCGCCTTTAAGAAGGTGAGGGGAAAGCCTTCATTGCACGAACTTTGGGGTGAAATATGAGTCACAATCGGCACAAAAGCGATGTTTTCACGAGCTCAATTTAAGTCACCGTAGCTTATCGGAGCTGCAGCAACAGGGTTTGGTTGCTCGAAAGAATGTTCACGTTTGCTCGTGCCACTCCCACGCCACTTCATACCGAAAAACTCGGGAAATGGAGGAATGTCAGAAATGTATTTGAGATAATGAGTACAAGATACTCAGAAATGTAATTAAAATGCAGTATCAAATACTCTCGATCAAAAGTATTTGCAAGATACCAAAGATACTTCAAAAAGCATTTGAAATACAGTATCTTGAGTAGAGTATTTGAGCTAAGCACAAGTCTGCATAAAACTAACACAGTAGAGAGAACACTCGGGTACGTAGACCACCAGCATGACAGACGAAGCAACCTGGGCGCACTACAGCCTTCCTGGAAGCACAAGCTCGTGCACGTGAGTTCAGAAGGTGTTTCGTGTGTGTGAATGTTCGTGAAAGTAAAGCACAACCCGGAGCAATACGGTCTCGTGCCTCTGGTTCTTACAGCGCTGAATACTACTTGTGAGATGGATTTGTCCCGAGAATCGTCAGCGCTGCACGCACTTATACGTAACATAACACGTAAAGCGTAAAAAAAATTGTTTAATTCTGATAAATTTTTTAATTGGACGTAAAAACAGTTTTGAAAATTTTAATTAGAAATTGGTGTAGGAATCTGCGTTTCAGACTTCCTAAGTAAAAGAGAAAAAACGAGAAAACAAAACAAAACGGACACTCATGGTTGTTGCTACGAGGCTGACTCCGAGCAACAGGATGCGCAACCCTTCACTGTACACGCTTTAAAGTGGACGCCCACGCTCCCCGCTCCAGTCCGTCACTCGTCTTGTTCCCTTTTAACAAAAGCACTGATACGCGTGTGTGTGGGGAACCCCGAGCATCCGTTCGTTCGAGCAGCTGTGACTAAGAGCCGGATAAAACTCAGTCGCAGGAAGTCTGTTGCTTCAGTGTCCTCTATTTTTAGTAACGTACTGATTTGTACCCTACAGTCTCCACAACGCGTGTAGAGGCTCGCTTCTTAATGACGACATGTGGCCAGTCGGCTTCAATGAATGGAGTCCGGGGGTGTGACTCGCTCGACGAGGAAGCGGTTGCGTCAGAATCCCCAAGGATGGTCAGTCGAGGGCCCTTCCGAGGATCCGGCAAGGGGATACTGTGTGCGTGAAACGCTTGGGGGGAGGATATATTCCCTTCGCGCTCAAAATTTATACTCCGTTCTCACGTAATGATCAACGCTGCTAAAGAGATAGAGCTAGCGTGCGTAGGCCTGCTCTGTTGGAGCGTGCGAAGGAGCTTGGCCGTAGCAGTTAGAGCCATGTTACCTTTAACGACACTTGCACTGCGCCAAAGTATTCTCAAACACGTCCAAGGCGATTGCTAGAAACCTCCAAGTATACATTAAGACTTTCGTGTTCTGATAAATACTTTTTTTTTCTTCTCGCAATAAAGACGGAAGAAGCCCTCTATAACGCTTGTTTCCAGTAGCTTCCAAGAGGAGGGAAAATCCAAGCAGCTAAGCTTGGTAAGCATGCGTATAGTAAATAACTTCTGTATTTTTAAAATCGGCTGTACTCCCTTTTACTTACGATGGCGTCGCTGCGCGGAGCGGACTACCTGCCCCAAGCAGCGACGTGCGGGGCACATAGTCCCTTGCGATAAGCTTACAGCAACCCCCACCCCCCCCCCCCCTACCCCCCCCCCGGAATCGTGCAGTGTCTCTGGCGAGCATTATCGAATATTTGTCGGTCGCGTGTCGGTTCTGCGTCATCACGCTTTCTCGCGTCGCTCGCAGACGCTAAGCTGGCATAATCACATTGATGGATATAAATTTGTTGAAGAAAACAAAATGAGAAAACATGATACAAGAAAAGCATTCCTATCGTTTTGGTATGGGGTCATCCTCCCGAAAAGTTAAACATTGGTGTAACTCACCTATACTTTAATAATTCTTAGCTGTGATCATGTTTTATTTATCGTTGGGACAACATGATGCTGTAGGTTTAAGAAAACGAAATATTTTGGATTATTTCTTGTCGGCACATGTTTGGAGCACATCGATTTTTGAATTCCTCCAATGGGTAATTACGGCAATTAGGCTGTATTTGTTAACTATCACACAAGTTTTAAAGCCTTTCAGTTTAGCTCTAGAAAACCGCTTTCTTAACAGCCTGGTCAAGACAAAATCAAAAACAAAAAAACGTAGAAATATGTCAGCCGACATATGTAGAATGACCGACAAAAATGTCATTGGTGAAACGAAGAAGATATGAATTAATATAAACAGTTCTGTCCACGGTACTCACTGTGTAATCACGTACGCTTTTGAGCCCCTTCCACGACGGCCTCACAAACGCGATGTTCACTTTGAGAAAAAAGTTTAGATCTTATAAGTCAAGTACTAAGTAGAAACAATTGCGTACCTTTTTCACGTGTTTGTGGAGTCAGGCATTATTTATGTCCTATTTTCTTTAATTTATTGATGAGAAACAGGGAGTCTTACAAAACCATTGTACCTTCCTACTGTTTTAAAACTATTCACTTCGAGCGAAGAGGTTTTGTTGAATTTGCTTGAAATGTCAGTCATGTCACGCGTCCGCAGTCGTGACACGAGTCAGTCGCGTCACGGGTCAGTCGTGACACGAGCCAGTCTCGTCACGGGTCAATCGAGTCACGGATCAGCCGCGTCGCGTGCCAGTCGCGTTACGGATTGATCGTTGGAATGGCATTGTTGATGCTTTAGCTTTACTTCGTTTCCAGCTTAAGTCCAGACGCAGCCGATGATACAAGCGGAAGCTCCGGGCTGTCAGCGTTCCTGCCAAGCACACGCGCTCGTGCAGTGCAAGCACGTTCAGGAGCCACATGCCCGCGCTTTGTAGCATAAGCTGAGTCTGGAGTTAAGCTGAAACCATAATTGTACGTCATTCGTTACAAGTAACGAAACTACTTGTAGAACCCTCACATGTATCCGTAATTTTGTACGGGAATACTTACATTATGTCAGAAAGTAATTGTGAAGTAATTTCGCTTACTTTTTACGTAAGGGAATGACTGTAATCCGTTAGATTTTTGTTTTCATACGCGGAGGAAAAATGCGGAAACTTTAGATATTAACAAAAAGGTCGTACTTTTTTGTGTGTGTGTAAGTGCCGGAATTAAATTGTCACCTGGATTTACAAAGCGCAAGGCCTGGCATCCTTTAGATGCTCAAAGGCTTCTTCACGTCACCTAAAACCTCGCGACTTAAATCTTTTATTTTTGTGTGTGGTTTGGTTGTTCGCAAATTGTAATTCGTCAGCTTGCTCGCCCACTACGAATTGGAAGCAGACTGATATAAAGAACCGGACTCTCCGTGCAAACAATATTAGGCAAACTCCCAAATTCAAAATGTTTCCTTCCGAAAAAAAAGAAAAAAGTGCACGCGAGCTGGTGCGTAGCGGATCTGTGCGCGCCTTTTTCATTTTGTCTCTTCACTCTTTCTTTGCTTTCTTCTGGCCAAGAGAGAGAGAGAGAGAGGGGAGAAAGAATATGACTTCTGTGTAACAACACTGGGGAGAAAAGCAAAAGTTTGGTGGAGCCGTAGTTAGGACACAGCGTCTCAATGGACCAACAGGATCTAGCTGATGTTTTGGCTGTCCAGCTGGTAGGGGTGGATTTTCGAACGCGTTGTTTTCTAGCTCACTCAGTCGCGCGTCCAGGTGGCATTACCTGTTTGGTAAAGGTGAACTGAAAAGGTGTTTAGCGTAGCGGACGACATCTCACATAGAAACGAGGTAAGATGTCCGATGTGGCTTTTTGAGAGCCAGATGTTGCTCAAGATCACAAAAGTGTGAGTTGCGGCAACAACAAACGCTTCCATAACACTTGTGTCTTGTTTCTTACCCAAGGACAGTAAGGTTGAAAGTTACGCTGCGCAAAGTAACGGATCACTTTTTGAAGGAACGTCCACTTACTTTTACGGAAGTGTCATTGTAACTGTAATTAGTTACCATGGGTTACCAGCCATGGGTAATTTTAAATGTAAATCCTACGTTTTTTTGGTAACGTATACAAGTTTGGCTGAAACTATTAGCGCCGAGATGTTTCGGTGGCGCTCCTCTTATGGTTTCCCTCCGTGACGTCACGACCGGGATTTGCCTCGCCGTGACGTCACCAGTTGTGATTCTCACTACTTACCTGTCGGGTGCGATGACGAGTTCGATGGTGCGTTTAAAAATCACAGTAGAAGCTGGGAGCCATCGCCAATCCGGAAACCAACACCGTCAAAGTTGACAATCTGTCAGTGCTCATATGCCCATGGTTTGGCCAACCGTGCAAAGTAGAGTGCCTTCATACACACGCGCGCTTTTGGCTTGAGCGGTGACATCTCAGCCATTTTTACGCCCAATCGTTTTTATGCATTTTGAAGTACGCGCAATCCGGTGTCAATCAGATCGAGCGCGTAGCTTTGGCTAATGCAGAGACGCCATTTTAGCGCCCAAGTCACGCACCGAGTGCACGAGAGCGTCACGCGCTGAACATTCAGCGCAACAATGGATGTCTTCACCTGAGACAGACAGACATGTAGGCACCCTAGTGCAAAGCTGACCACAGCGACACTTTTGGCCGCGCACATCGCTAATAGCTCTTTCACACAGATGATTGTAAGAAATCGTGGCTCGTGCGTGGTCGAACGCTGCAGTACTCGATCCGAGCATACTGGTCGTTCCTTACGGTGCCTGCATGTCTGTTTGTCTCGTGTGAAGACATCCTTTGTTGCACTGAACGGGTCAGCGCATGACGCTCTCGCGCACTCAGTGCGTGACTTATGCGGTAAAATGCCGTCTAACTGCGGCATCAGCCAATGTACGTGTGGAGCAGGTTTACACCGGATTGCACGTACTTCAAACGACATAAAGGAACGACTGACGGAAAAATGGTTGAGATTTTACCACTCTAACAAAAGCGCGGTGTGTATGTAGGCACTCTGTCTACGAACAGGACGCCGGACGCCGGCGTGGCGTGTTCTAACGCGTTCGAAGAGTTCAGTGGGGACAAAGGTTGCTAGCTTTAGCTCTACCCACTATTCATTCGAACCTGTGCACCACGTTCTGATGTTTGCGCCCGCGCTCTGGTCTCTTCTTTCTCTCAGTTTTTTTGGCGCATACTTGATGAATGAAATAATAACTTGCACGTTTCCTTGCTTCGACAATGCATGGTTGTTTTCCCACATACAGCGCAGAGCTAACTCAGCGGGGCTGTTGTACTGTTTACTTGATGCGTACTAAAACGCAGATTTTCTTACGATGTTTAAGCTGGGTGATAAGAAAAATCAGTTATGAGGTATGAAAATGGATGAGTAGATGCTGCAATGCATTTTGCCACAGGTCATGTGGCGCTGATATTGCGCTGGTACAGCACTGCGTCTGCACTAAATAAGCGCTGAACCGGCTTGTAATCATATGCCGCCGCGGTTCACAGAGGTTACGAGAGCTTCCACAAAACAGCTGCGCGAGCTGCCGCAGGAGTAATTGATTGAAACCTCGCAGACGTCGCAATGCAGTTAATGTTTGCTTTATTTGTGGTTGACACGGCGACCGATCGCGCCGAAGGAGAACTAAGTGGAGCTTAGTGGTCTCTACAGCAAATGATACTGTCCACAGCGTTTCCGGCTCCGAACGAAAGACAACGACACTAACGACCACAGAGATCAGGTATTCACACACACAGACACACACACGCACATGTGCACGCACGCACGCGCACAAATATAGTTTTAGTATTGCTGTTTAGGAGCAAACGCAAACTCTGTGTGTTTGCGTTAGCATTACATGCGCACGTCTAGCATGCGCGTCGTCGCCAGGCACCAATCCAAGACCGCAGTTTGGGCTCCGCGCACGTACAGTGTGGAACACGCAATGCTAACGGAAATGCATACGTGATTGCGTCACGCTCTTATACGCAATACTAAAACTCACTACTGTCCCCTTGTGTTCTGTCACCTGTCGCGCGTTATGTATGTCGTAGTTATTCGCCAATGAGCTCTTACCAATCTTCATGACTCGTACTTAATCATCGTTCTCAGTCAAATGATAAACTATAACAATGTATCTTTGTGTGTTAGAGGCCCTTCCAGTTGCAAAGAAGGCGTTTCAAATCGCACTGAAACAAACATTTTGCGGCTGCACATGACTGGCTTAAATTGCGAGAGAACGACAAAGAGAAATTCAAAGCTCGTCAAAGCGTTTCTGGTGCCCCTGGGATGAAACGCCCGATGACACAACAGATTGGAGTGAAACTCCTCTGGTACGTACATATAGTGTCCGGAAGGAACTATCCTGGAACGACGTAACTCGGGTAGGGCAAATAACACGCTGGTTCTTAAACGCAGTCAAATTTTATTTCCAGGTGCCCATCTTATTTCGATTCGACTCGGAGGGTTACTCGAAGCTGTCAAATTGAAGTTGGACGTTTGCGCCCTTCAGGTCGCTGCGGAACTCTATATTCGAGTCACTATGACGCCCAGATATTCTTACCGACATTCTGGCCTGAAATGGGCCATTTGAGGTATGTTTGTTTGGCCGCAACGAAGGGAACGAGGCT
The DNA here is from genome assembly GCA_037355805.1 of Ixodes ricinus. Classification (NCBI taxonomy): domain Eukaryota; kingdom Metazoa; phylum Arthropoda; class Arachnida; order Ixodida; family Ixodidae; genus Ixodes; species Ixodes ricinus. Next base: position 10,563 of record JAZHYW010070235.1, read on the forward strand.
CGCAGAAAATCTCCAAAAACAGATATTGAGAAAGGGAGGGTTATTTTCAGCAATACAGTGTCCATTTTACGGTTTTCAAAGCGCCTTTGGAACGAGAAGTCTAACTTCGCACTAGCCGTGCGAAAAGAAGGAATATTTCTCATTTTCTTTGGAGACTCGGGTCTCGTGATCAGGTTACTCCGATTTCACTTTAAGACCAACCGCGGGCGACATTATACGACCCGATGGGAGCGATCAAGCGGCGCTAAAGTGCATCGTCATGGCGCATCCAAAACTAATCACACGCAGTGAAAGCACCGCGATCCTGCACTTTTTTCTGCGCGTGATTGGTTGAACCGGTGACAGCAAATCCACAAAGAAACCAAACGCCGTGACGACGCACTCTTAGCACTTCTTGATAGGACCGAATGCGGTCAGACTTGCGATGAAACGGCGTTCCCCTGTTTCACTGGGAATTTCAGATGCCTCGAGCTTGCGATGCCGCGCGTGCGCGTGCTAAGTAAAAACGATGAGGGTTGCCATGTCAACAGCTGCGTCGGCTCCAACAAAACGGGGTAAAAACCGCTTTTGTTGGAGCTGTTGCCGCAGCAACCCTCACAGTCGGTTGGACTCAACGCAAGTTTGTGAATCGCCCTTGACTCCTATTCAAACGCATCTGCAGTTTCGGGACGCCGAAGCAACGCGTGGAAATCGAGGTTTGTTAAAAACGGGAATGTCCGTTATCTTCTGTGCGATACGCGCTTCTGTCTCGCGGATGCAGTCGCGACAGCCGACGACTTCGACAGCTCGAAAAAGAGCGGAAGACCGAGCGAGAGTGCGCCCGGTTCGTTCTGGCCCGGAATCGCATCGGTCGGTTAGTGTGGGACAACCTGACGAGAACGGGACGACACTGGTTGCGGCGACAAGGAGAGCGGAACCCGACGGATCCGACGCACCGCGGCGCCCGAGTGACGTCACGTCGGTCGCCACTAGTTGGACGTTTCACAAGGCCGATGACGTCACGGAAGAAGCTCCGATCCGGTTCAGGAGCCGCGGCGTTGTGCTCCTTCGCGTCGCCATAGCTGCTACACCGGGAGGAGTTGTCGCGCGCTGGGGCCGAACAATGAGAGATGGCGGCCCAGCGCTTTTCGGAATGCCTGCGTATCTCGGTGCCGCGACACTCATTTGTTATGGGTGCAGCGAACCACGCAGCTTAAGTGGCCTATCTGCGATGCAGTGCATTCGCCGTTGTTTTCGGTTGGTTGTGAACAACGGCGTGTTGAGATAACAACGAGAGCAACGAGCGGGATGTCGCTATGATGGAATGAATGCGCCGACGCCTTGACTGCCCGAGCTTTTTGCATTTGTTTGATTTTTTTACGATCGTAATTGTGCAATTGGGGTGGCTGACATCTTTCTTCGAATGTGTTGTTGTTTCTTTTTACTTATTCGTGCCTACCCATACGGAGCGTACTCTGCACTAACGTCTTGGGCTACAAAGAGAAATGGCACGAGTTATGAAATGACTATCTTGTGTTTCGCCGCATGTGACGAGAATTCATTGAGTCACGTAAATAGAAATTCTGTGCGGAGTTTACGTTAGAAGGATAATTTGGGAACCGCAGTATGGCATTCATTAAATGTAGGTGTGATACAGTATTTACGTGTTGAGGATATCACCTATGCATGGGTCCCAACGCCCGTAGTCAATAGAAAGTTATAACATAGCAATACCACAAGTTACTGCACGTATATAACTACTGATGTACGCTTAAAAGGAACCTTTTAAAGTCAAAATCCAGTGACAATTCTGTTCTAAAAGATAGCACCATGCTAAAAGTTTTACTTTCTTTGCCAAACGTTAATTTGCTCCTTAATGTGAATGCACGATGTGTAGGAATGTGTTCACAAAACCGCCGGTCTAGTTTCAAACACCATAAAAACGTTCTGCTTTATGCACTTTTGTGTACAAAAAATGCCTTTCTTCCGCATGAAAAAAAAAATTGACAGAATAGTTTCGCTTCAAATCGTAACTGCCACGTGTTCCTTCCGTTAAACAAAAACAGGACGGCTCGGGGATTTTGGCTCCCTGAGCCTACCGCGCCGGCTACCCTATATTGGTAGAGAGAGGCACGATAGGTGCACTTTAGTGATCTTCACTGTGGCAGGTACAAGTTGTAAACACCTGACAATGTTATCAACGCCTATGTAGCCAAAATATATTAACACACTCGTCTTGCGTTTCCTTGTTACGTTGAGAAATGTTGAAGTGTGCTTACATCGAGGTTGCGGTAAAAATCATCCAGGTGGCGAATAGCAATTTAAAAACACCGATACGTGATATATGTATATCTACGATTTACGTATATGACGCAGCATCCGACTTTTCCATAACTTAAATATTCAATTCAAGTTACTCCATTTGAAATACTTGTGGGAGTAACTTAATATTTTACAAATATTTTCAGAAGCCATTATTTAATACTCCAACTTGAATGCATTTTTTTTGCAAGTGACCTAATGAAATACTTTAATAAAATGCAGTTCCAAAGTCACCGCATAGATGGCGCCAGCGTGCCAACGTGTTCTCTCATCCTAAGGGATTTTAAGAAACGTCAAACGGTCCTAAGCAGCGCAAGTGTGTGGACGGACCTTACTATATCATCTGATACTCAGTCGCTTAACCTAAATATTTATGTTTAGTATCTTGCCGAAGTCTACGCAGGATACATATTGCGTGGTCGCCACAAAATGAAAGCTGACGACTCCGTGGTGGGCCCCGGTGACAACGGTCGACATCACCTTTAATTTGCAACTTCCACCGAGCAAATTTACCCCAGACATCCTACAAGCGCACAAGTCATTTAAGGCCTACAATCATTTCGTATCATGCAGTAAACAAAGTGGCATACAGGCAAATCGAGTGTCAATTGTTCGAGAACCTGGACGTGATCTACGGATCGTTGTCGTTTGAACGTGGAGACGTTCGGTACGTAGTGGGGATGGTTGGGAGCGTTCCAGCATTCACCCACGTTCTCCAATAGAGCAACCAAGATGGTATCACGTGAAAACCGATCTTGGCACCTTTCCTAGCTCTACGGTGCAGGTTCGACTTAACCCTACCATTATTTGGAGGTTTCTTCTGGTTTCTACCTAAACGCCATAGCAATTACTAGCTCGCCTGACTTCTTTTTTTTTATTTTTTTACCAACGTTTAGATTTGAAGTGTACCCAGAACGCCCACCGCTGAGGAGTCTCGTAAGTGTCTTTAGTAGGTTTTACTATTGATGTGTACTTCGGAAATCAAATAACATTAGCAAGGAAGTGCACAATGGTGGTAAGTGCTGCGGGCATGATTATAGAGTGTCGAAAAAACGAAATAAGTGAAGGGGGATAAGAGTAAGAAAACAAGAACAGAAAGGAAACAGGAAAGTCAAGAATACCGGGAGACAAAGTTAGCAGCGAATGCTGTTTTTAAAGTCTTTGTGAAAGAGTCCTGGTCACCCAGCGCTATTTCTAATTCTAAACTACAGTCCTTCCAGCTTGTGTCTGCCTGGAACTTCTTGAAAGATTCCAGTTCAAATTCAGCGTTCATACTTATAATAGCGGTTCTGCAGTCATCTCTCCTTAATAGCTTCGTTAACATGGATACCCTATTATTTTCCGGGACGAACTCGGTAAATACGTATATTTTTGTCTTGTTGTTATAGACAGCCCAAATTATGGACAATTTTGGGGGAACGGAGGTGTCCATATTACCGAGACATGACTGTATTATATTGTTTCGGTAAGGAATCAAAGATAAAAAGTCCGCCTAGTCCAGATCGCACCAAGATTTTACATTGCCCCACTGAAATAATTTACACTTCACTAGAATTAAAATAGGGAACATATCACCCACAATAGCTTCAAATATGGGAGAGTAGTAGTAACACTAAAACAAGTTTATTGAGTACAAAAGAGCACGACCTTGCTTTTTTCCCCTTGAAAGTTACAAATGCATTCTTATTTCAATACTATTACTACAATATTTCACGCAAACAAATAAATTCTCATCTTCTCAGATGATCATTTCATGACTGTCGAAGATCTCTGCACGCAAGCTCATGAAGTAGAACTCTCAGGCAAAGCAGCGATTTTTATAATCATACGTATTAGTCTAAATTTTGGAAGAGACAAAAAAGACTTAACCCCGTATATTCAGAGTGTTTGTTTTGTGTTTATGTTCAGACAGCCGGAAGTTAGTCAGCCCCGAATGGCCGTCTGGTGTCTCATCCGTAGATCAGAAATTTAGCCTTTACAGTACGACTTCTAGCCTGGAGTCTTTAAAGTTCATCACGCAGTAGTGATACACGACAGCACGCCGATACGATGCTCATCAGATCGAAACGGGCAAGGGTGGGGATTGGACGCGCATACTGTAAACCCTTCATTCTCGCGGCCCCTATTTCTCGCGGAAATCGAGGGCCACTAAATTTCGCGAATTCCAGACGCCCTCATTGTGAAAATCTTATAAAACGAAACTTTCGCGTAGCTCTTAAATTTTGCGATTTTCAATTCGTGAAATTCGCAAAAATCAAGGCTCGCTGAACATTACGCTTTTTACAGTATACGAGGCAGCTACAACAGGATCTGTTCCCGTACATACGATTCCGACTAGTAGACTTTTATTATCAAACTGTCGCCACTTCGAACTTGCGCAAGCAAGTCTTCCTCGAGTGTCATTCCGCCTGTCGTACGACCAGGATGTCGTTGTGGATCCGTTACAGCGGTAATTGATCCACGATTTCCATGAACGGGGAACAATGCAATATCTGGTGACGGGAAACGAGAAAGCTGTACCGTTGCCGACGCTATCATTTTCACGTCGACCTAGTCTCCACGCTCGAGACTGGCACCTTCCCCATGAAGACGTACTGATGGAAACGATCTGTCAGGTATGCCTCTTTCTGGTAATCGATCAACATGCTCCGACGTCTCTACCAAATAAGCGAAGCGGGTTAAAACTGACTAAAACTGATCGAAAAAAGAAGCGAAGAAAAAACGGCATGTTGAGTCTTTTTCTAGTATACTGAAGATTTCTTTAAATGTTCGTTCTGGAACGCTAGATGACGACAGGTTCTACCAAAAAGCTACACCATCTTCTGAGGGGAACCAACGGGTGATGCAGAGCATCGTGCTGGTTCCGAGGAAAGAGTCGGTGTGCGGCTGACGTCGAGAGATGGCGCCACCGACTGCCCTAGCGTTACCCCCACGCGAGCCTTCGTCCGCGGCTCCGGCAGAGAAACTTAAAACGCTCGCCGCTCGCCGTTTATTTTTGACATGGGACAGGAGACTAGAGGAGAGGTTGCGCGTGCGCACGCGGTGTGAGTAGGAAGCGGAACGCACGCGCAGTGCATGCAGCTGGCAGAGAGAGTGAGAGCGGAGAGAGTAACGCGAAGCTGTTGGAGAGGAGGGAAGGAGGAGAGTAGCGCGTGCGTAGTGTGGGTGCGGACTACAACGCCGCGGGACATAGACCCGAGCGAAATGCTCCGCATCTAAAAAGCCGTGCTTCTTTATAATTTCATAAACCCCTCAATTTTCCCGATTGAAAATGGGGCTCCATGCGTCAAAAAAATTAAGACATGCACAAGTATTGTTAGCATAGCGGGTCCCAGTATGCAGCGCTTTTTTGCGCATACTGTCACTGATTGCACAGGCAGACTTGATCGCTCCACGACATGACCTCGAGTACCACACGGCGCAAACGCGAGCACCTCTTTATTCGTTGTTTACAACTACCCATGTGAATTCTTTTTTCTTTTTTTCAGATTTGCACAATATGTGTTTATTTTACTGATATAAAACACAAAACAATATAAAAGTACGACGTCAGCTTTAGAAGCCGCCGCTTCAATTACTTTGCCATGCAGAGTCAACGCCTTCTAACACTGTAATCCCACACTCGTAGCCATCGTTGTACTCCACGCCAAAACGAAGCCTATTTTCTTATTTCACGGCAGCATGTATAACGATTCAATTTCGGTGCAAATACTTTGGCGTTATTGCATTACTGTGTTAAAAAAATAACGCATACAGCAACTTCTATTTATAACTGTCGACCAAAGGTTAAATGTCATATCTTTGCATTGATGTTTTCTGTTCTTTTTTTTTTGTAAATGAGCAATTAGGAAAGTACAACACGACTACTCAGCGGTAACCCGGCACATGGGGTATTCTAAATTCATCACGCAGTAGCAAGTACCAAAAATATATGTCAGTCGGAGTTCAAGTTTGGCACAAGGCAGAGAGACAAGGGGGGGGGGGGGGGGGGGAGTTGTGTAAGTACTAGAAAAATGGGTTAATTACTACAAATTTTTATTATACTAACAAAATAATGTGGTGATAAAGAATTTATGAGCCTTAAATTTGTGCTATGGAATTTATATATACATTTTTTTTGTGTCCAGGTTCATAAGATTGCGCTGTGTCTACGTCGTCCTTCATCAGGTCCCTCATTCCGTTGGGCTGTTATAATTTTCAAATAATTTTCGTACGACAACTAGGAAATTTTATCGTCAATATTTAACGAGTGTAAATGACTGGTGTTTGTACGAATTGGCTTCCCGGGTGTCATTTATAACATGAACAGGCCTCATGACGCGCCTTTAATTTTCCGATTCACACTCTTGGTACATTTGTGCGTTATTAGTTAATTAGTAGTGCAGCCTCTCAGGCTCAATATTTCACGCTTCCAATCACCCCAGAACGATGATGTAAACCTTTCGCACTTACTCTTGTTGTTCCGAGCCAAGTTATTTCGCGATAGGAATGGGCGACGAAAGAAGAAATAAACATTTCTTACTGAAAAAAAAGTAAAAAGAAAGACCACGGATAACAAAAACGAGTGGCATTTACGCATAAAACATCAACACCTCCCATTGGCATATCGAGAGAAAAACGATGTTTTCAACCATACTGAAAGTTCCGCCAGTCAAGGTGGCGCAGCCGTGCAGGAAAGTTGTATATTAATTTTGACTTTAGTAGGTATACGAAAGTGAGATAAAAATTTCAAACCCTAACCCCAAATATTTTTTCCCTTTTCCCCACCCTTTTTTCAGCCTGCACCAGTCATGTACACGCACAGGGAAATTGATAATACGCGAAGGCGTGCATATTTAGTTTTCCGTTTTACAGTGCAATACAAACACACAAAAACGCTTCCGAAGTATCGTTTTCTTCGTCTTCAAAATTCGAATGTGCCTTGACGGTAATTTTCACTCTTAAAATCCTTAAGCACAGTTATAAGCTACGCACGTGCACCGTTCACTTCTGAATTGTCAGATGTACTCCCGCATTGGATGCGGGCGCACAAGCGCATGAGAAGCAATAATCACGTGCCATTACACTCGAGCGACAGCTTTGGCCGACGTCTTCGGCATGGCTTTCTTTCAGGTACGCTGCTTAAAACAAGCTGATGACCAGTCCCCCCAAAACTAAGCTTGTATGTACGCCTTTGAGTGACATATTTATGCAGAAGAGGTTAACGAGAAGATTCAATGCAAGCAGCAAGAAACGCAGGGCATCTGGCAGCCGCCATATGTCTCCGCTCGTGCAAGCCTGTCAAGATAGACCATATGCGAAGTTGTTCGAACGTCTGGCAACACTCTGTGCTCTACCAGCTTGGTTGCGTCGAGATTCCTCTGCTGTTTGTCAATTTCGTAGCGTTGTCGGTAACACTTGAGGCCTATACTGCTCCCCGCCATTGGTCCTCACCCACACCTGCGAACTAAGGATTAGTATTGTTTTTCGCTCTTCTGGCGCGTGTACGTGCTCGTCGCTGGTTTCTCACCACAACCAACATAGCGGACGTTCACTTCAGCTCGAAATTTGGCTTTGAGTGCCGACAAAAGCACGGGCGCGGACGCCTGGTTTTTGAAAGCGCTTTCTTTGCGCGAGTGCTTGTGTCAGCGAAGGATTCTTCTGAGCTGTATACGTTTTCGCGCCTGCATGGCCTTTGCCTGCGCCGAAGCCAAATGGTGGGACGGAGCATGTTCTTCGGCGCCCCACTAGATGGCGCTGTGCATTTCGCTGCAGGCGCTTATGTCTCCCGTTCTCTACATATACAGATCCGACATGGAGAAAGCTCGCGAACAAACGGTCGTCGGGCTCACTTTACAACATTAGCAACACGGCGACGTGATAAAACGGCGGCTCCCCGGGCTCGCTTTCGCGGACGACTTCGTTCTCATGGCTGACAACGTGGCAGACATGAGGGTACTGCTGATCGCGTGTGAGGCAGAAGCGTATCGGCTCCAACTACATTCAGTGCCAGCAAGTCAGCTGTAGTGATGTTTGCCGATCAAGGCGAAGGCCTTGAGACCCTTACCATCCAGAACACCGCATGCGCTCCCTATTGGTACGCAATGTAAATACCTTGGAGTGACGCTGACTAATTCTGAAGATTATCTGGCAGAACACCGCGAGAACCTCAAGACATAAGTCATGAGAAAACGAAACGCACTGCGTTGAAAGAGCCTTTGTTGCTGCGACCGCTATATCATCACTCGAGAACTTTGAAAAGTTATCGTCGTACCTGGGCTAACTTTCGCCAATGTCGTTACTTGTAGTACCCCAGCGAGACCCGGGAATACCTCGAGCGACGACAAAGGGAAATCGTACGACAGGCATTAGGATGCCATAGGTTTCCTGCGTTGCCCAGGGGCGCTGCGAAAAGAGACTTGTTAGGACTCGTTTTGGGTTGTACAAACTTGACCGTGTCAAACTGCCATACATGTAGACAGAGAGAGAGAGAGAATAAGCATCTTTATTGTCTGAAAGAGACTTTAGGAGGCGTCCTTAATGCAGTATGCCTTGAGGTCGGAGCTGGCCAAGGATCTCTCCCAAGGCCCGGTGTTGGGGTAAGAGTTGGGGGTATCTAGTGCTGTTTGTGTGCGGCCTCCTACCATATGTCTAAGGGATCCGGGTTCTCCGCAGAAGCGGCATTGTGGGGAAAATTGTGTAGGGGCTAGTGAGATGATTTCTGGTGGGGTGAGGAAATGTGTTGACCTGTAGGGCACGGAGCAGTCTGTTCTCTAGGTAGTGACTTGTGTGCAAAAGGGTATGTTCTGCGTGTTAGTTTGTAGTGCTGTTTAATCTTATGGTACAATATTAGATGTGCATGCGCGCGGGCTCAGTTTCCTCGGCGTCGGCTCGGTGGGTCAAATCTCGATCTACGAGGTTAGCGATCTCGTTGCCAGGAGCGCCGTGGTGGGCGGGCGCCCACACGACTTTGACTTGGCTCGTTGGCGGCTTCTGATTGATGATTCAGAGGTGTTGGTATGAATTCGTCCGTTACCGATGTTGCGACACGTCTGCTGAGAGTAGGTGACGATGACTTCGGCCTCGGTCTCTGTTCACGCGAGGGCTATGGCCGCTTCCTCGGTTTGAAGGGGGTTGTTTAGGGGGATTGATACGCTACACCGATGTTCGTAGTTCATGATAACGGCGGCTGTTGTGGCTGCTCTTCCGGGGTAGAACGCCGCAAACATGTAGGCCGTGGAGGGTTGACCTCCGTACTGCTTGTCAACGGCCCGTGCACGGGCCTACCTTCGTTGCGCGTGGTGTACTGCGTGCATGTTGTGAGGGAAGGCACGGTGATATTCCGGATGGCATGGGGTATGCTTTCAGTCTGAGGAGGCGTGTGAAGGGAACGAGAGCCTCAGGGCGTGAGAGGATGAATCTCCCCGTTTCCGTGACTTTCAACCTTGCTCTCAGGAGCCCTAAACTCGTGAAACACAAAGTTAGAGCCAAAAGTGCGCGGAGGGCCCCGATTGGACGTCGGCGAAAAAACCGCGTAGTCATCGTCGTGATAGGCCAATCGGTGCGCTTCTGTCAACTTCAGCCCCAACTTCGTGTTTGACGAGTTTAGAGGCCCTGGTTGGAGAAATGTGCCTCAATCAGCTCCTGGGCCGTATTGTGCATGCACTTCTAACCGTAGGAGACGTTCGTTGGACATGCTTATCTGGAGACCCATGGCCTTCTTGTATGCTTTTATGATCATTGTACATGATGATTGAAACCTGAGACTGTGGTTTGAAAAACGGAAACTCGTGAAGTGGGAAGAAAAAGGAACAGACAACGTCTCAAACTCAGCTAAAAACTTTATAGCCTCTACGGCTTATATACATTATACATATGTAGAACTTACACCAGCTCGCCTGCACTTTAACCGCTTTTTCAATGGTCATTGTCTATTTGTTTTAGTTCTTTCACGTTGAGTAGTGCGTATGGAATGGTGGAAGTAATTGGAGACACATGATGGATTGAATTACGGTACGGAGTCGTCGTAAGTGCTCGTCGAAGTTGCTGGCTAACACCACAACGTTGTCGGGGTAGACGAGACAGCTCTGCCATTTTAAGCCTGCTAGCACGCTGTCCATGACACGCTGGAAGGTCGCCGGCACTGTGCATAATCCGAAGGGCATCACTTTAAATTCGTACAGTAAGTCGGGCGTGACGAAGGTAGTTTTCTCCCGGTCCCGTTCGTTAACCTCGATCTCCCAGTAGCCACTCTTCAAGTCCATCGACAAAAAGCATGGCCTCCGAGATCCTGAAGCGCGCGCGCTTCGGGATCTCGGAGGCCATGTGGAAAAGTATCGGGAGTGGCGCAGACGGTCTAGAAGTATCGTCGATGCGGGGGAGCGGATAGATGTCTTTCTTCGTGACACCATTGAGTACCATAATCTACACAGAAGCTCAGGGTTCCGTCCTTTTTCTTTACGAGCACAACAGGTGAAGCCCATGGACTCCTTGATGGCTGGATGATGTCATCATTGAGCATTTCCTGAACATGTTCTTGGATGACTAATTTCCTCTCTTTCAAAGAGACATGGTACGGTGACTTGTGGACTGGGTGCACGTCACCATCGGTAACAATGCGATGTTTCGCCACCTGTGTTCGGCGAACTTTCGACGACGCGGCAAAATAGTCACTGTATTCAGCGAGGAGATCGATCCAGCTGCCGGCGCTTATGGAGCCGGCAGCTCGTGGTCGATCTCGAGCTGCGGGGGCGACTTGCTCTTGTGCTGTGACGAGGAGGTTTCCTCAGAGTTTGCGGTGACCACGGCTGGCACTTGAAGCTCATCGACGTGGGCCACGGTGGTACCCTTGTTTAGGTGCTGCGGATCATCTTGAAAGTTTGTCACGAGGAGAGTTGTACTTCCTGCTTGGAGGTCCGTTATGCCTCGTGCGACTCCAATTTCTTTTTCAAAGGGCAGTTGGACGTTGACTTCCAGGAGACCTTCACCGCGCATGGGTGCGTCGATTATGACGGCTACGAAAACACTTGACCGTGGCGGCAGGTTCACATGGTCGGCGATAACTCGGATTGCGGTTGACGTCATGTTGGGCTCCCTTGACGGCTGGATGATGTCATCGTGGAGCATTTCCTGAACTTGTTCTCGGATGACTAATTCCCTCTCTTTCAAAGAGACAGGGTAGGGTGACTGGTGGACTGGGTGCACGTCGCCATCGGTAACAATGCAATGTTTCGCCACTAATGTTTGGCGAACTTTCGACGACGTGGCAAAACAGTCACTGTATTCAGCGAGGTGATCGACCAGTTGCCGGCGCTTTGGAGCTGGGAGCTCGTGGTCGATCTCGAGTTGCGGTGGCGACTTGCTCTTGTGCTGTGACGAGGAGGTTTTCTCAGAGATGGCGGTGACCACGGCTGGCACTTGAAGCTCATCGGCGTGGCCCACGGTGGCACCCTTCGTTAAGTGCTGCGGATCCTCTCGAAAGTTTGTCACGAGAACAGTTGTACTTCCTGCTTGGAGATCCGTTATGCCTCATGCGACGCCAATCCCTTTTTCAAAGGACAGTTGGACGTTGACTTTCAGAAGACCTTCGCCGCGCATGGCTGCGTCGGTTATGACGTCTACGAAAACACTTGACCGTGGTGGCAGGTTCACATGGTCGGCGATAACTCGGATCGCGGTTGACGTCGTGTTGGGCTCCACTGGTGGCAGACCAGGCTTTCGCAGTATCAATATGGTTTGCCCCGAGGTCGATGACGGCGCCATACTTGCAGAGAAAGTCCATTCCAAGGATAACGCGTCTCACACATTCTTTCAGAACGACGAACTTCACCACGTCTCACCGTGGATCTCGACGCGAGCAGTGCATCTTCCGACTGGCGTGATGAGGTGCCCTCCGGAGGTTCATATTTGAGGTCCATCCCACGACGTCGTCACTTGTTGAAGGCGGCGAGAGAGCCTCCCACTCAAGACTGTGTAGTCCGCTCGGTGTCCACGAGTACCGATGCATCGTGGCCGTCGATAGCAACGTTTATGTTGCTGGGCAAGGTTGCAGGGGTGTCGTTGCGATGCGTAGCATCGAGAGAGTAGGAGCGCTCCGGCGTTCTTGGGGGTTATTTACACCGGTCGTCTTCGACAACGCCACCTCCAGGCGTTGCCGCACTTCGTTTTCCCAACGAGATAGGGGGACAGGCTATCCCGACGAGAGCGGCGGAAGGGCGAGAGCGCAACGTCGAAATGAAGGTGAACGGGAACCTCGGGTGGAGTCGACACCGGTGACAGGGGTCGTCGGAGGTACTTCCCGATGTCTCTTTGTCGCTCCCCCAGGCGGGCTCGCGGGTCGCTCGGCTCGGAAGCTCTCAGGCCCATTTGTCGGTATGGGCACCTCCGGCAGAAGTGGTTGGCCTCGCCGCAGTGATAACACAGGGGTTGTCAATCGGCCGTGCGCCACACAACCGTCTTGCTAGGTGGCGGTTGTCCAGTCGGACGAGCTGGGGCTGCCCTTCCCGACGTTGGAAAATCTACGGCACTGGTTCACGTCGATGCAACGTTGAATACTGCCGAGCAGCAGGCGCCGATCTCCGAGCTACTGCGGCATAGGTCAGGGTGGGCTCCTTTGGTGCTGCTACACTGGCAGGAGCCTTCTGTTGGATTGCCCGCTGAACTTCCTCGTGGACAACTTCGGCTATCGGAGGCTGGCTGATTGGCAGCAGGCAGGGGCTTCTGAGCTCTTTCCGGACGACGTCGCGAATGATCTCGCGAATGCCTGGGATGTCAGAGCCAATATCGCAGTTAGACGGCCCCAAGACAGCGAGGCCGTGTTGTCGCTGATAGTGACTGGCTCGGGATTGCAGGGTACGCTCAATGATCGTCGCCTTGATGGCCAAATCTTCGACTGTTGTCGGAGGGCTGCGGACAAGGCCGCCGAAGATATCTTTCACGTCCCGCATGAGGATTCTTAGATTTTTCTCTTTTGTAGCCTGAGGGTCGGCGTGGGCGCTCAGGCGCAGAACGTCATCTACGAAACCGGTGACGCTCTCATTAGGGCCCTGGGTTCTGGTTCGAAGTAGGTCTTCGGTTCTCTCTCGGCGGTGTTGGTTGACAAATGCCCCTTCAGCTCGCTCGTGAAAACGTCCCACGATGTCAAAGAGGGCTCATAATTTTCGTACTAGTGCTTGGCAGGCCCTTCAAGCGACAAATAGACGTTGTGGAGGCGCTGCTCATCGGTCCAGCCATTGTGGCGGCAACGCGTTCGTACTATGGTCGATCCAGTCTTCGACGTCTTTGTATTGTTCGCCGTGGAGCGGATCAACCATCCGTGGTGAGATGTTCAGGTAAACGATGCTAGAAGTGGCCGGGGTCTTCAACTGGTCGGCCATCGTTGTCTTCTTCGGCTTGGGCTTGTCCAGCAGCAGACCAAATTCAGGAGGCTGTCCCTGGGTGCGGCGGGTGTTCCTCAAAGTTCCTCAAAGAGCGGTCTTCTCGACGAACTTAGAATCGGACTTGGTTGACGGTTCCGCGGGGGCGAATGAGTAACCTTAGGCATAGGTACCCCGCACCTCCACTAAAATGTCACGATTGACCAAATTATCTGGCGGCGAATAACTGGAGAAACTAAACGTCTGATAGGGCAAACATGTGCCCCCCCCCAAAACAAAAAAAAATAGACGAAGGTTAGCGTCGAAGGCGTCGATGTCGGCGGAACAGCATCGAGTGCTGGGGCGAGACTTCCTCCGGCTCACCACGTGGAGCCCCTTATCTACACGCGTGGGATTCTGGAACAATCGGAATATAGTCTTCGATGCGCGGAACATTCGGTCCTCGAAAAATCAACAGGGTTCTCGAATTCACCAGGACGCGACATTGACAGATATACCAAAAAGGTGCGTCGGCTTCCAGGCATCGAACCTTGTCCATTTGTTTGGGAGCCAAGCACTAGAACCATGCGGCCGCGGACGCGCTTTCTCGGGGACGCGCGTGGAAATATACATACATATATGTATATATATTGCCACGCGCGTTCGAAGTAGGTCTTCGGTTCTCTCTCGGCGGTGTTGGTTGACAAATGTCCCTTTCAGCTCGCTCATGAAAACGTCCCACGATGTCAAAGAGGACTCATAATTTTCGTACTAGTGATTGGCAGGCCCCTCAAGCGACAAATAGACGTTGTGCAGGCGCTGCTCGTCGGTCTAGCCATCGTGGCGGGTAATAGACAATGTATACATTGTCTATTACCTACGCGCTCATGCTTTTCAACTCTGGCAGCCGAACCGGCTCGTGCATTAAAGATGCGTTCCAAAAACAAATTGGGTTGTGTGTATATTTATACAGCCTAAAACTTGGTCTGCCTTAACGGGCGACGAGTCTGCCAGCTGTAGATAAAAAATTTAGCCAGTGCAGTACAACCGCTTGCCCGGGGTCTTTAACGTGCATCACCCAGTAGTGATACACGACCGCACGCCGGTACGATGGTCACCCAGATCGCGAACCCGGAGCAAGGGGGGGGGATAGACAGACCTCGTCGTTCTGTTTAAGGTGATGCCATCGTTTGTAGTACCCGATGCCGACAAGCACGCGCTCCAGCGAGAACACAAAGAAATCGCAGGAAACAAATGTCGCCATAGCACAGTCAACGCCACGAGCGCGTGCAGGGACACGCTCTTCTGCGCACTTCAGAACAAAAAATACAAATAAGCGTTCGAGACAAAGTGGCCAGATGCATCACCCCAAGCAGAGCGCACATGAAGGCACTCCTAGAATAGACCTATTGCAGTATTACCCAAGCATCAAGGAGAATGCAGGGATTGGTGTTCCACGCGCCGCACGTGCTGGCCTCAGCAGTAGTAACTTTTCTAAAGCAAATACCTAAAACAAATGGCATCTTGCCGCGCGTTCGTCAACGCTTTATTTTGGTTATTTACTTCGAATTTTTTATACGGGGAAGGCGTGCGCGTGCGGCGCGTGGAACACCAATCCCTGCATTCTCCTTGATGCTGTGGGCTGAGACAGCAAACGGTCTATTGAACCATCGGGATCCGGACTCCGCAGCGCGAGCTTTTCGCTCCACGGTGCTTCGAGCTGGTGTGCGCCAGCCCCTTCGGCAACTGATCCCCGAAGCACGTGGGCAATACGCGAGTCAGGATCTGGGTTCAATGAACCATTCTTGCCGCAAGCATCAAGGAGAATGCGGGGATTGTTCCACGCCGCACGCGCCTCCAGCAAATTCAGTAAATAACAAATAGAAGCGTTGACGAACGCGCAAATACCATTTGTTTAGGTATTTGCTAGAAAAGTTACTACTGCTGAGGCCAGCACGTGCGGCGCGTCGGTACATTCTCACGATGCTGAATTAATACTACAGTAGGTCTATCTAGGTGCCTTCATGTGCATGCGCAAACAGTGGCCATTTTCGAACGCTTATTATTTTTTGTTCTGAAGCGCGTGGAGCTACGCGCGCTCGTGGGTTGTGCTATGGCGACATTTTTGTTTCCTGCGATTTCTTTATTGTTTTCGCCCCTAATGTCATCAGTACTACAAACGATGGCATCACCTAAGACGACATCGAACACTATTAGATTTTATCTACCCCTGCAGTTATTTCGATCTGGAGTACTTTGTGCGGAAATCGTCATATCACCTGCGTGGGAACGTAAGACAATGAATAAGCAATTATTACCATAACTAGAATTCTATCTGCAACAAATTCGTCTTGAATAAGAGCAGATAGAGATATGTTGTTTTAAGAACTACGCTTCACAGGCAATTCCTTCTAGAAGTGCTTCCTGGTACATGGAAATAGACAATGTATACATTGTCAATACCCACCACGCTAGACCGACAACATACTGTATACTAGTAGAATGCTGTCGTGGGACGATGAGCGAGGAAAAGGGCATTTAATCAGCCAACACCGCCGGAAGAAACGAAGACCTACTTCAGACGCGCGTAATATTCCCTTCATGTATGTATGTATATTTCAACGTCTGAAAACGTCACTATTACGACTTGGCTCTACAGGCAATTGAACAAGGTTCGATGCCTGGAAACCGGCCTCTGTCAATGCGTTCTGTGATTCGAGAACCCTGTTATGTTCACTGCGCATCGAAAATATATGCCGGTGACTAAATTCCCACGCACGTGTAGATAGGGAATACGTATTAACCCGGAGAAATTCGCCTAACTTCGATATTCCTGCGACATCGGCCTTCGGCAGCAACCTCGTCTATTTTTTTGGGGAAGCAATCAGAACGTTGAGACAACCAGTTATTCGCCGCCAGATAGATTTGTCAATCGGCGGCCCCAGATGGAGGTGCATGCCTAGATTTTCATTCGCCCATATGCAACAAGTCAATTCTAAGCCCATCGAAGACGAGGAACAGAACCACCATATGACAACTGTCACCTGGTGGCTGGCAATGGCGATGAGCCGACCAGGGATGGAGCAATACTTCAATGACCTGACATCTCTGCGGTGGTTGATACGTTCCACCGCCAGCAACTGGATCGACCAGTACAGGCACGTTGCCGCCGCAATAATAGACGATAGCGCCTCCCCAACAAACTGGCGCAGTACGAGAATTATGGCCCTCTTTATCGTGGACGCTGCGAGCGGCTGAAGGCATTTAGCCAGCCAACACCACCGAGAGGGGGAACCGAGACTCGAACCAGAACAGGGCCTAATGGGCGTCACCGGTTTCGTGGGTGACGTTCTGCGCCTGTGACGCCCACGCCGACCTCGAAGACCACAGAAAATCTCGATCTCGTAGGGTAAATCTCTTCAGCAAACGCTGTCGCAACCTCGACGGCAGTCGAAGATTTGGCCATCCAGAACGCGCAATCCCAGGCCGACATATCGGCAACTGCAGCGCCATCAACTGCGTGCTCTGACATCCCGGGCATTCGCGATCGTCGTCCGGAAGAGCTCAGGGTACGCGCAGCGATCGCCAAACCGATAAACAGTACAATGCGAGAAGTTCAGCAGCGTGCTCAATCCAACAAAGGCTCCTGCCAGTGTAACTGGCGCAAAGCGGAAGCCCGCGCCTGCTCTTGCCGTAGCTCGGAAAGTCAGCGCAGCACAACGTATTCAACGTTGCATCGACGGAACCAGTGCCATCAACGTCAGGAAGAATTTGGCAACTATCCCGACTGGACAACCGCCGCAGCAGCATTGTGGCACGGCGTGATGTTATCACTGCGCGTTAACCACGCGATGCCCATACCGATAGGCCTGAACCGGCGACCTCAATTACTGGAGAACGGAATTGCCGACGGCCTGTCGCCGATGAACTTCGCCCGGATTCCCGTTCACCTTTCGACGTTGCTCTCGCCAGCACCTCGTCAGGATGCTCTCTCCCCCTATCTCGTTGGGAAAGCAGTGCGGCAACGCCTGGAAGTGGCCGTGACACCGGCCATTGTGAAACTCAGCCCCAGAAAGGCAGAGCCTTCTACTCTCGATGCTACCTGTATTTACCCTACAATACCTGCCCAGCAACATAAACGTTGCTAATCGCACGATAAATCGTACTGCAACCGGCAGGCCTACGCAGTGCTGGTGGGCTCTCCTGCCTTCTTCAGCAAGTGACGACGTGGATGGACGCAAGTGCGCTCAGATCACCTCATCCGCCGGATGGTGCACTGCTTCACGTCATCCACGGGTATGTGAAAGTTCGTTCTGAAAATATTCGTAGACGCAGTCGCCGCCAGATAGTTTCTCTGCAAGTATGGCGCCGTCATCGACATAAAAAGGCCAGCCATGTTGTCTGCACCGAAGCCTGGTCTGCTGCGGCGATAACGGCAATCAACCGCGTCGAGATTATCTTGGCCATCAGGCCTGCCGATGCGGCTGTTTTCATCAGACGTCGCCAGCAACATTCACGCTGAAAGGTCGAGGCGGTAATATCGCGAAAAGGTCAATCGCCAGACAAACCAGACCTGTAAAGTACAAACAATTCATCGACCAGCTTTCGGATCCTGCTGCGGGAATGCCGCAGCAGGCCACGCCGATGGCCTGAAATGCCAGCCGATGATGCCGCCAGCAGAAGGCTTGCGCGACAACGCAGCAAGTCGCCACCGCAACTCGATCGACACGGCTCCCAGCCAACGCCGGCAACTGTCAATCACGCGAATACAGTGACTGTTTGCCGCAATCGTCATCGCCAGCAAATCGTCAGCGAAACGTGCATTCTTCCGGTAATGTCTTCCGTTATAGTCGCCTGTATAGCACCGAAGGAGAGACAAGTCATCCAGAACAAGTTCGAAATGCTCCACGATGACATCATCCAACTGCGCTGCGGCGTCAACCCGCAATCCAGTTATATGAGTATCTGGTGAAACCGTGGCCGTCGCCAACGTAAAGCGTGTCTGGAGTCCGGCCTCGGTTGCCCTTTGAAAAAGAGTGGAGTCGCACCAGGCAACGGATCCCAAGCTGGGAAGTACAACTCTATGAACGAACTCCGGGTGTTGGCGCAGATGGGAACGCCGCCGTGACGTCGATAAACTCATCGGCCGTGATGCCGCAGCTCTCGAGCCTCGTCTGGCAGGCGGTATTACCGCATCAGTCGACCCGCGAGCTACCGGCTCATGGCGCGGCAACTGGTGATCTCCTCGCTGAATACCGTGACTATTTTGCGCGTCGTCAGCTAAGCCCGGGCAGGCATGGCGAACGGTGACGTCGCAGTCCGCAGTGCAGCAGCAATGCTCAGCGCGAGAAAGGAGAGTGGTATCGGTAATGTTCAGGAAATGCTCAATGATGACATCATCAGCCATCAAAGTCCATGGGCTTCACCTGTTAACAAAGAAAAGGGACGGAACCCTTTCTGTCAACAGATTATGGTACTCAATGGTGTCACGAAAGAAAGATTTATCCCGCTTCCCGCATCGACTTGTACTTCACAAGACCGTCTGCGCCACTCCCCGTACTTTTCCCATGGCCTCCGAGATCCAGAAGCGGTCAGCGCGCGTCTCGAATACGCTCTTTGTCGATGGGCGCGAAGAGTAACTGCGAGATCGAGGACGGAAAATACCTTCGTCTGCTTCTCTGATGGCGACGATGCCCTTCGAATTATGCAGTGCCGGCGACCGTGTCATGGGCAACGATAAGCAAACGCTAAATGGCAGAATACCCCGGCAACATTGTGTGTTAGCCAGCAACTTCGCGAGCACTACATTTGACTCGTAATTCAATCCATCATGTGTCTCAATTACCTCACCGTGCGTGAAAGGAAAAACAAATAGACAATAGCCATTGAAAAAACGGTGCATGCAGGCAGCTGATGTAGTTCTACATATGTAATGTATGGCTTGCAGCAGTTGAAATGATATCTATTCTTTTCTTCCACTTCACGAAGTTTCCCTCAGTTTCAATCATCATGTACAATGATCATAAGAAGGCCATGGAATAAGCATGTCAACGAAGTCTCCACGATGCATGCACCTAATAACCCAAAATATGAGCACATTCATCTAAATCGTCAAACGCAGAGTGGAGCTGAAACCTGATTGGCCTATCACGACGATACATGACTTTCGCCGACCTCCTTGCCCCAACTGCTTCTTTCACGAGGATTTAGAACAATGACAGGTGGAAAGTCACGAGAACGGGAGATTCATCCTCTCGTTCCCTTCACCTCCTCAGACGCTGAAATACCCCAGCCAGGTATCACGTGCCTTCCCTCTACGCACCACGCACCACAATAGGCCGATACTGTAACCTGGAAGATCAACCCTCCATGGCCTACATCGCAGCGTTCTTGAAGCAGCCGCAACAGCGCCGACCAATCATGAGCTACGAACATCCGGTGTATCCCACAAACAGCCTTCAACTGGGCTCAGCCGGGCCGAAGTCGTCGCACCGGCGGAGCGATGACAACATCGGTAACTGAACGGAGTCCACCAACACCTCTGAATCATCAATCAGCCGCCAATGGTAATTCTATCAGATCAACGACCGACACTGAGCATCTATCTAATAATGTACCGATAAACAGCCTACAAACTAACGCAGAACGCCCTTTCTACAAACTGCTCCATTAACCCTACAGATCCGCATTTCCCCACTTGCAGAAGCCTACGCAATACAATGCCATGACAGACGTGAGGAGGCCGCACAACAGCGCTGCTATGCTACTATTTTACCGGAGCCTGGAAGACATGACCTTCCTTCAATACTGCATTAGAACTCCGTCTCTTTCAGGCAATAAGATGCTTGTCTCTCTCTCTCTGTCCATGTATAGCGGTTGTACGGTTGAACACAACCCAAAACAAGTCACAACAGACAGCAGAAACTATCGTCACAGCCTTTTCGCGTCGTCGATCGAGATATTCCCGGAGTCTCGCTGGATACTACAAAGCAACGACATTGGCGAGATTAGCCAGGTACGACGTGCTTTTCAAGGATACTCGAGTGATGATATAGCGGTCGCAGCAACAAAGGCTCTTTCAACACCAGCGCGGTGTCTCGTTCTCTCATGACTTATGTCTTGAGGTTCTCGCGGTGTTCTGCCAGATAATCTCAGGATTGGTCAGCGTCACTCCAAGGTATTTGCATTGCGTACCAATAGGGAGCGCATGCGGTGTTCTGGATGTTAGGGTCTCAAGGCCTTCGCCTTGATCGGCAAACATCACTACAGCTGACTTGCTGGCACTGAATGTAGTTGGAGCCGATACGCTTCTGCCCGCACGCGATCAGCAATGCCCCATGTCTGCCACGTTGTCAGCCGAGAGAACGAAGTCGTCCGCAAAGCGGGCCAGGGAGCCGCCGTTTATCGCGTCGCCGTGTTGCTAATGTTGTAAGTGAGCCCGACGACCGTTTGTTCGCGAGCTTCTCCATGTCGGATCTGTATATGTAGAGAACGGGAGACATTATAGCACGCAAATGCGCAGCGCTCATCTAGCGGGGCGCCGAAGAGCATGCTCCGTCCCACCATTTGGCTTCGGCGCAGGCAAAGGCCATGCAGGCGCGAACGTATACAGCTCAGAAGATCCTTCGCTGACGCAAGCCTCGCGCAAGAAAGCGCTTTCAAAAACCAGGCGTCCGCGCCATGCGTTTCGGCACTCAAAACCAATTCGAGCTGAAGTGAACGTCCGCTATGTTGGTTGTGGTGAGAAACCAGCGACGAGCACGCACGCGCCAGAAGAGCGAAAAACAATACTAATCCTTAGTTCGCAGGTGTGGGTGAGGACCAATGGCGGGGAGCAGTATAGGCCTCAGAGTGTTACCGACAACGTCTACGAAATTGACAAACAGCAGGAGGAATCTCGACGCAGCCAAGCTGGTAGAGCATGAGTGTTGCCAGACGTTCGAACAACTTCGCATATGGTCTATCTTGACAGGCTTGCACGAGCGGAGACATATGGCGGCTGCCAGATGCCCTGCGTTTCTGCTGCTTGCATTGAATCTTCTCGTTAACCTCTTCTGCATAAATATGTCACTCAAAGGCGTACATACAAGCTTAGTTTTGGGGGACTGGTCATCAGCTTGTTACAAGCAGCGTACCTAAAGAAAGCCATGCCGAAGACGTCGGCTAAGTTGTCAGCTCGAGTGTAATGGCACGTGATTATTGCTTCATGCGCTGTGCCTGCATCCAATGCGGGAGTACATCTGACAATTCAGAAGTGAACGGTGCACGTGCGTAGCTTATAACTGTGCTTAAGGATTTTAAGAGTGAAAATTACCGTCAAGGCACATTCGAATTTTGAAGACGAAGAAAACGATACTTCGGAAGCGTTTTTGTGTGTATGTATTGCACTGTAAAACGGAAAACTAAATATGCACGCCTTCGCGTATTATCAATTTCCCTGTGCGTGACACGACTGGTGCAGGCTGAAAAAAGGTGGGGAAAGGAAAAAATATTTGGGTTAGGGTTTGAAATTTTTATCTCACTTTCGTATACCTACTAAAGTCAAAAATTAATATACAACTTTCCTGCACGGCTGCGTACCTGACCGGCGGAACTTTCAGTATGGTTGAAAACATCGTTTTTCTCTCGATATGCCAATGGGAGGTGTTGATGTTTTATGCGTAAATGCCACTCGTTTTTGTTATCCGTAGTCTTTCTTTTACTTTTTTTTCAGTAAGAAATGTTTATTTCTTCTTTCGTCGCCCATTCCCTATCGCGAAATAACTGGCTCGGAACAACAAGAGTAAGTGCGAAAGGTTTACATCATCGTTCTGGGGTGATTGGAAGCGTGAAATAATCTGAGTCTGAAGGCTGCACTACTAATTAACTAATAACGCACAAATGTACCAAAATTGTGAATCGGAAAATAAAGGCGCGTCATGAGGCCTGTTCATGTTATAAATGACACCGGAAGCCAATTCGTACAAACGCCAGTCATTTACACTCGTTAAAAATTGACGATAAAATTTCATAGTTGTCGTACGAAAATTATTTCGAAAATTATAAGCAGCCCAAGAAATGAGGGACCTGATGAAGGACGACGTAGACACAGCGCAATCTTATGAACCTGGACACAAAAAAATGTATATATAAATTCCATAGCACAAATTTAAGGCTCATAAATTCTTTATCACCACATTATTTTGTTAGTATAATAAAAATTTGTAGTAATTAACCCATTTTTCTAGTACTTACACAACTCCCCCCCCCCCCCCCCCCCTTGTCTCTCTGCCTTGTGCCAAACTTGAACTCCGACTGACATATATTTTGGTACTTGCTACTGCGTGATGAATTTAGAATACCCCATGTGCCGGGTTACCGCTGAGTAGTCGTGTTATACTTTCCTAATTGCTCATTTACAAAAAAAAGAACAGAAAACATCAATGCAAAGATATGACATTTAACCTTTGGTCAACAGTTATAAATAGAAGTTGCTGTATGCGTTATTTTTTAACACAGTAATGCTAATAACGCCAAAGTATTTGCAGCGAAATTGAATCGTTATACATGCTGCCGTGAAATAAGAAAATAGGCTTCGTTTGGCGTGGAGTACAACGATGGCTACGAGTGTGGATTACAGTGTTAGAAGGCGTTGACTCTGCATGGCAAAGCAATTGAAGCGGCGACTTCTAAAGCTGACGTCGTACTTTTATATTGTTTTGTGTTTTATATCAGTAAAGTAAACACATATTGTGCAAATCTGAAAAAAAGAAAAAAGAATTCACATGGTTTGTTGTAAACAACGAATAAAGAGGTGCTCGCGTTTGTGCCGTGTGATACTCGAGGTCATGTCGTGGAGCGATCAAGTCTGCCTGTGCAATCAGTGACAGTATGCGCAGAAAAGCGCTGCATACTGGGACCCGCTATGCTAACAATACTTGTGCATGTCGTAATGTTTTGACGCATGGAGCCCATAATCGAGAAAATTGAGGGGTTTATGAAATTACAAAGAAGCACGGCTTTTTAGATGCGAGGCATTCACTCCGGTCTCGATGTCCCGCGGCGTTGTAGTCCGCACCCACACTACGCACGCGCTACTTCCTCTTCCCTCTCTCAACAGCTCGCGTTACTCTCTCCCGTCTCACTCTCTCTGCCAGCGCTGCACTGCGCGTAGCGTTCCGCTCCGCTCACACCGCGTGCGCACGCGCAACCTCTCCTCTAGTCTCCTGTCTTCCATGTCAAAAATAGACGGCGAGCGGCGAGGCGTTTAAGTTTCTCTGCCGGAGCCGCGGACGAAGGCTCGCGTAGGGGGTAACGCTAGGGCAGTCGGTGGCGCCATCTCTCGGCGTCAGCGCACAGCGACTCTTTCCTCGGAACCAGCACGATGCTCTGCATCACCTGCGTTCCCCTCAGAGAAATGTGTAATTTTTGGTGAACCTGTCGTCATCGATAGCGTTCCAGAACGAACATTTAAAAAATCTTCAGTATACTAGAAGAAAGACTCAACATGCCGTTTTTTCTTCGCTTCCTTTTTTTCGATCAGTTTTAGTCGGTTTTAACCCGCTTCGCTTATTTGGTAGAGACGTCGAGCATGTTGATCGATTGCCAGAAAGAGGCATACCTGACAGATCGTTTCCATCAGCACGTCTTCATGGGAAGGTGCCAGTCTCGAGCGTGGAGACTAGGTCGACGTGAAAATGATAGCGTCGGCAACGGTACAAGCTTCTTTCGTTTCCTGTCACCAGATATTGCATTGTTCCCCGTCTGTGGAAATCGTGGATCAATTACACGCTGTAACGGATCCACAACGAACATCCTGGTCAGTACGACAGGCAGGGAATGACACTCGAGGAAGACGTTTGCTTGCGCAAGTTCGAAGTGGACGACAGTTTGATAATAAAAGTCTACTAGTCGGAATCGTATGTACGGGAACAGATCTTATTGATAGCTGCCTCGTATACTGTAAAAAGCGTAATGTTCGCGAGCCCTTGATTTTTGCGAATTTCACGAATTGAAAATCGCAAAATTTAAAACACGCGAAAGTTTCGTTTTATAAGATTTTCAATGAGGGCGTCTGGAATTCGCGAAATTTAGTGGCCTCGATTTCCGCGAGAAATAGGGGCCGCGAGAATGAAGGTTTTACAGTATGTGCGTCCAATCCCCACCCTTGCCCGTTTCGATCTGGATGAGCATCGTATCGGCGTGCTGTCGTGTATCACTACTGCGTGATGAACTTTAAAGACTCCAGGCTAGAAGTCGTACTGTAAAGGCTAAATTTCTGATCTACGGATGAGACACCAGACGGCCATTCGGAGGCTGACTAACTTCCGGCTGTCTGAACATAAACACAAAACAAACACTCTGAATATACGGGGTTAAGTCTTTTTTGTCTCTTTTAAAATTTAGACTAATACGTATGATTATAAAAATCGCTGCTTTGCCTGAGAGTTCTACTTCATGAGCTTGCGTGCAGAGATCTTCGACAGTCATGAAATGATCATCTGAGAAGATGAGAATGTATTTGTTTGCGTGAAATATTGTATGTAATAGTATTGAAATAAGAATGCATTTGTAACTTTCAATGGGAAAAAGCAAGGTCGTGCTCTTTGTACTCAATAAACTTGTTTTAGTGTTACTACTATTCTCCCATATTTGAAGCTATTGTGGGTGATATGTTCCCTATTTTAATTCTAGTGAAGTGTAAATTATTTCAGTGGGGCAATGTAAAATCTTAGTGCGATCTGGACTAGGCGGCCTTTTTATCTTTGATTCCTTACCGAAACAATATAATACAGTCATGTCTCGGTAATATGGACACCTCCGTTCCCCCAAAATTGTCCATAATTTGGGCTGTCTATAACAACAAGACAAAAATATACGTATTTACCGAGTTCGTCCCGGAAAATAATAGGGTATCCATGTTAACGAAGCTATTAAGGAGAGATGACTGCAAGAACCGCTATTATAAGTATGAACGCTGAATTTGAACTGGAATCTTTCAAGAAGTTCCAGGCAGACACAGCTGGAAGGACTGTAGTTTAGAATTAGAAATAGCGCTGGGTGACCAGGACTCTTCACAAAGACTTTAAGAACAGCATTCGCTGCTAACTTTGTCTCCAGGTATTCTTGACTTTCCTGTTTCCTTTCTGTTCTTGTTTTCTTACTCTTATCCCCCTTCACTTATTTCGTTTTTTCGACACTCTATAATCATGCCTGCAGCACTTACCACAATTGTGCACTTCCTTGCTAATGTTATTTGATTTCCGAAGTACACATCAATGTAAAACCTACTAAAGACACTTACGAGACTCCTCAGCGGTGGGCGTTCTGGGTACACTTCAAATCTAAACGTTGGTAAAAAATAAAAAAAAAAGAAGTCAGGCGAGCTAGTAATTGCTATGGCGTTTAGGTAGAAACCAGAAGAAACCTCCAAATAATGGTAGGGTTAAGTCGAACCTGCACCGTAGAGCTAGGAAAGGTGCCAAGATCGGTTTTCACGTGATACCATCTTGGTTGCTCTATTGGAGAACGTGGGTGAATGCTGGAACGCTCCCAACCATCCCCACTACGTACCGAACGTCTCCACGTTCAAACGACAACGATCCGTAGATCACGTCCAGGTTCTCGAACAATTGACACTCGATTTGCCTGTATGCCACTTTGTTTACTGCATGATACGAAATGATTGTAGGCCTTAAATGACTTGTGCGCTTGTAGGATGTCTGGGGTAAATTTGCTCGGTGGAAGTTGCAAATTAAAGGTGATGTCGACCGTTGTCACCGGGGCCCACCACGGAGTCGTCAGCTTTCATTTTGTGGCGACCACGCAATATGTATCCTGCGTAGACTTCGGCAAGATACTAAACATAAATATTTAGGTTAAGCGACTGAGTATCAGATGATATAGTAAGGTCCGTCCACACACTTGCGCTGCTTAGGACCGTTTGACGTTTCTTAAAATCCCTTAGGATGAGAGAACACGTTGCACGCTGGCGCCATCTATGCGGTGACTTTGGAACTGCATTTTATTAAAGTATTTCATTAGGTCACTTGCAAAAAAAATGCATTCAAGTTGGAGTATTAAATAATGGCTTCTGAAAATATTTGTAAAATATTAAGTTACTCCCAAAAGTATTTCAAATGGAGTAACTTGAATTGAATATTTAAGTTATGGAAAAGTCGGATGCTGCGTCATATACGTAAATCGTAGATATACATATATCACGTATCGGTGTTTTTAAATTGCTATTCGCCACCTGGATGATTTTTACCGCAACCTCGATGTAAGCACACTTCAACATTTCTCAACGTAACAAGGAAACGCAAGACGAGTGTGTTAATATATTTTAGCTACATAGGCGTTGATAACATTGTCAGGTGTTTACAACTTGTACCTGCCACAGTGAAGATCACTAAAGTGCACCTATCGTGCTCTCTCTACCAATATAGGGTAGCCGGCGCGGTAGGCTCAGAGAGCCAAAATCCCCGAGCCGTCCTGTTTTTGTTTAACGGAAGGAACACGTGGCAGTTACGATTTGAAGCGAAACTATTCTGTCAATTTTTTTTTTATGCGGAAGAAAGACATTTTTTGTACACAAAAGTGCATAAAGCAGAACGTTTTTATGGTGTTTGAAACTAGACCGGCGGTTTTGTGAACACATTCCTACACATCGTGCATTCACATTAAGGAGCAAATTAACGTTTGGCAAAGAAAGTAAAACTTTTAGCATGGTGCTACCTTTTAGAACAGAATTGTCGCAGGATTTTGACTTTAAAGAGTTCCTTTTAAGCGTACATCAGTAGTTATATACGTGCAGTAACTTGTGGTATTGCTATGTTATAACTTTCTATTGACTACGGGCGTTGGGACCCATGCATAGGTGATATCCTCAACACGTAAATACTGTATCACACCTACATTTAATGAATGCCATACTGCGGTTCCCAAATTATCCTTTCTAACGTAAACTCCGCACAGAATTTCTATTTACGTGACTCAATGAATTCTCGTCACATGCGGCGAAACACAAGATAGTCATTTCATAACTCGTGCCATTTCTCTTTGTAGCCCAAGACGTTAGTGCAGAGTACGCTCCGTATGGGTAGGCACGAATAAGTAAAAGAAACAACAACACATTCGAAGAAAGATGTCAGCCACCCCAATTGCACAATTACGATCGTAAAAAAATCAAACAAATGCAAAGCTCGGGCAGTCAAGGCGTCGGCGCATTCATTCCATCATAGCGACATCCCGCTCGTTGCTCTCGTTGTTATCTCAACACGCCGTTGTTCACAACCAACCGAAAACAACGGCGAATGCACTGCATCGCAGATAGGCCACTTAAGCTGCGTGGTTCGCTGCACCCATAACAAATGAGTGTCGCGGCACCGAGATACGCAGGCATTCCGAAAAGCGCTGGGCCGCCATCTCTCATTGTTCGGCCCCAGCGCGCGACAACTCCTCCCGGTGTAGCAGCTATGGCGACGCGAAGGAGCACAACGCCGCGGCTCCTGAACCGGATCGGGAGCTTCTTCCGTGACGTCATCGGCCTTGTGAAACGTCCAATTGAGTAGCGACCGACGTGACGTCACTCGGGCGCCGCGGTGCGTCGGATCCGTCGGGTTCCGCTCTCCTTGTCGCCGCAACCAGTGTCGTCCCGTTCTCGTCAGGTTGTCCCACACTAACCGACCGATGCGATTCCGGGCCAGAACGAACCGGGCGCACTCTGGCTCGGTCTTCCGCTCTTTTTCGAGCTGTCGAAGTCGTCGGCTGTCGCGACTGCATCCGCGAGACAGAAGCGCGTATCGCACAGAAGATAACGGACATTCCCGTTTTCAACAAACCTCATTTCCACGCGTTGCTTCGGCGTCCCGAAACTGCAGATGCGTTTGAATAGGAGTCAAGGGCGATTCACAAACTTGCGTTGAGTCCGACCGACTGCGAAGGTTGCTGCGGCAACAGCTCCAACAAAAGCGGTTTTTACCCCGTTTTGTTGAAGCCGACGCAACTGTTGACATGGCAACCCTCATCGTTTTTACTTAGCACGCGCACGCGCGGCATCGCAAGCTCGAGCATCTGAAATTCCCAGTGAAACAGGGAACGCCGTTTTCATCGCAAGTCTGACCGCATTCGGTCCTATCAAGAAGTGCTAAGAGTGCGTCGTCACGGCGTTTGGTTTCTTTGTGGATTTGCTGTCACCGGTTCAACCAATCACGCGCAGAAAAAAGTGCAGGATCGCGGTGCTTTCACTGCGTGTGATTAGTTTTGGATGCGCCATGACGATGCACTTTTAGCGCCGCTTGATCGCTCCCATCGGGTCGTATAATGTCGCCCGCGGTTGGTCTTAAAGTGAAACGGAGTAACCTGATCACGAGACCCGAGTCTCCAAAGAAAATGAGAAATATTTCTTCTTTTCGCACGGCTAGTGCGAAGTTAGACTTCTCGTTCCAAAGGCGCTTTGAAAACCGTAAAATGGACACTGTATTGCTGAAAATAACCCCTCCCTTTCTCAATATCTGTTTTGGAGATTTTCTGCGAGCCTCGTTCCCTTCGTTGCGGCCAAACAAACATACCTCAAATGGCCCATTTCAGGCCAGAATGTCGGTAAGAATATCTGGGCGTCATAGTGACTCGAATATAGAGTTCCGCAGCGACCTGAAGGGCGCAAACGTCCAACTTCAATTTGACAGCTTCGAGTAACCCTCCGAGTCGAATCGAAATAAGGGGGCACCTGGAAATAAAATTTGACTGCGTTTAAGAACCAGCGTGTTATTTGCCCTACCCGAGTTACGTCGTTCCAGGATAGTTCCTTCCGGACACTATATGTACGTACCAGAGGAGTTTCACTCCAATCTGTTGTGTCATCAGGCGTTTCATCCCAGGGCACCAGAAACGCTTTGACGAGCTTTGAATTTCTCTTTGTCGTTCTCTGCAATTTAAGCCAGTCATGTGCAGCCGCAAAATGTTTGTTTCAGTGCGATTTGAAACGCCTTCTTTGCAACTGGAAGGGCCTCTAACACACAAAGATACATTGTTATAGTTTATCATTTGACTGAGAACGATGATTAAGTACGAGTCATGAAGATTGGTAAGAGCTCATTGGCGAATAACTACGACATACATAACGCGCGACAGGTGACAGAACACAAGGGGACAGTAGTGAGTTTTAGTATTGCGTATAAGAGCATGCGCGCAATCACGTTGCATTTCCGTTAGCATTGCGTGTTCCACTACTGCACGTGCGCGGAGCCCAAACTGCGGTCTTGGATTGGTGCCTGGCGACGACGCGCATGCTAGACGTGCGCATGTAATGCTAACGCAAACACACATAGAGTTTGCGTTTGCTCTAAACAGCAATACTAAAACTATATTTGTGCGCGTGCGTGCGTGCACATGTGCGTTGCGTGTGTCTGTGTGTGAATACCTGATCTCTGTGGTCGTTAGTGTCGTTGTCTTTCGTTCGGAGCCGGAAACGCTGTGGACAGTAATCATTTGCTGTAGAGACCACTAAGTCCACTTAGTTCTCCTTCGGCGCGATCGGTCGCCGTGTCAACCACAAATAAAGCAAACATTAACTGCATTGCGACGTCTGCGAGGTTTCAATCAATTACTCCTGCGGCAGCTCGCGACTGTTTTGGTGGAAGCTCTCGTAACCTCTGTGAACCGCGGCGGCATATGATTACAAGCCGGTTCAGCGCTTATTTAGTGCAGACGCAGTGCTGCGCTCAGCGCAATATCAGCGCCACATGACCTGTGGCAAAATGCATTGCAGCATCTACTCATCCATTTTCATACCGTCATAACTGATTTTTCTTATCACCCAGCTTAAACATCGTAAGAAAATCTGGCGTTTTGGTACGCATCAAGTAAACAGTACAACAGCCCCGCTGAGTTAGCTCTGCGCTGTATGTGGGAAAACAACCATGCATTGTCGAAGCAAGGAAACGTGCAAGTTATTATTTCATTCATCAAGTATGCGCCAAAAAAACTGAGAGAGAAGAAGAGACCAGAGCGCGGGCGCAAACATCAGAACGTGGTGCACAGGTTCGAATGAATAGTGGGCAGAGCTAAAGCTAGCAACCTTTGTCCCCACTGAACTCTTTCGAACGCGTTAGAACACGCCACGCCGGCGTCCGGCGTCCTGTTCGTAAGACGAGAGTGCCTACATACACACCCGCGCTTTTGTTAGAGTGGTAAAATCTCAACCATTTTTCCGTCAGTCGTTCCTTTATAGTCGTTTGAAGTACGTGCAATCCGGTGTAAACCTGCTCCACACGTACATTGGCTGATGCCGCAGTTAGACGGCATTTTACCGCATAAGTCACGCACTGAGTGCGCGAGAGCGTCATGCGCTGACCCGTTCAGTGCAACAAAGGATGTCTTCACACGAGACAAACAGACATGCAGGCACCGTAAGGAACGACCAGTATGCTCGGATCGAGTACTGCAGCGTTCGACCACCACGAGCCACGATTTCTTACAATCATCTGTGTGAAAGAGCTACTAGCGATGTGCGCGGCAAAATGTCGCTGTGGTCAGCTTTGCACTCAGGGTGCCTACATGTCTGTCTGTCTCAGGTGAAGACATCCATTGTTGCGCTGAATGTTCAGCGCGTGACGCTCTCGTGCGCTCGGTGCGTGACAGGCGCTAAAATGGCGTTCTGCATTAGCAGAAGCTACGCGCTCGATCTGATTGACACCGGATTGCGCGTACTTCAAAATGCATAAAGACGATTGGGCGTAAACTGCTGAATGTCACCGCCAAGCAAAAGCGCGCGTGTCTATGAAGGCGCTCTACTTCCTGGTTGGCCAAACCATGGGCATATGAGCACTGACAGATTGTCAGCACGACGGTGTTGGTTTCCGGATTGCGTGGCTCCCTGCTTCTACTGTGATTTTTAAACGCACCATCGAACTCGTCATCGCACCCGATGGTAGTATGAGAATCACAACTGGTGACGTCACGGCGAGGCAAATCCCGGTCGTGACGTCACGGAGAAACCATAAGAGAGGCGCCACCGAAACATCTCGGCGCTAATAGTTTCCAGCCAAACTTGTATACGTTACCAAAAAAACGTAAGGATTTACATTTAAAATTACCCGTGGCTGGTAACCCATGGTAACTAATTACAGTTACAA
>JAZHYW010070236.1:0-41185 GCA_037355805.1 Ixodes ricinus
CATATTGCTCCAGCTTGATTTAGCAAGGAAATCGGTATGATGAAACTATTATACACAAAATATATTTTCCTCTAAATTCAGCTTATCAAACCATTGTAAGAGTACGTTCTCCAGAACCAAGCGTGAGCTGATTATAGGTAAAAGAATTGCAGCAAATAAATTAAAAAGCGTATTCGGGCTACGAGAAAGCGAAGCGTCCCTGTTCATTTGTGTCTGATCATATAAAAGTTTTTGTAAAGGTACGGTTTTTAAAAATGATAGCACCGTTGTGCAACAAGCTCCGTGCAAGTTTTTGTTTCTTGTTTTGCTTTGTTTTATTCAGAGAATCTGCACGTTGTGTATGAATGTG
Organism: Ixodes ricinus; assembly: GCA_037355805.1. Taxonomy (NCBI): domain Eukaryota; kingdom Metazoa; phylum Arthropoda; class Arachnida; order Ixodida; family Ixodidae; genus Ixodes; species Ixodes ricinus. The sequence continues at coordinate 350 of JAZHYW010070236.1, forward strand.
GTTTGTGTAAATTGTTTATTGTCACACACCTGTGCCGGACTTTATTATCCCTAAAGAATAAATAAACGCTGCGCTCATTGCCCTCCCAGAGATCGCTTTCTTTGGTATAGCACTTTTCTCAGATATATCATTTGCGAGCGTTGTATTTGTTTCCTTGATTATTTCCTTCATTCAGCGGGAAAAGGGAAGTAGGATATCTTTTTAGGTAATATAAATAAAATATTTAGTTTGTTCTTATTTGTTTGATGCATTATTTTTTAAAGGTTAACATGAATTAATATTGCTATTATTGCCGCAGATATTACACTTATGGGGAGAGCGTTCCAATTATCAGTCAGATGTGAACGATATTCATATTACCGTTTCGTATTCAAGGCACCCAAAGTTTTCGAAACTCCGGTAGTTTTACAGCATTGGCACACCACCAGTTCTGCAGTCGGCACACAGTTGCCATTCAGAGTCACCACTCATCAGTAAAACTATGATAAACACTCTGAAAAAAAATCGTTTTGTTAATTGTTTTGCTGTAGAATATTATATTGGGTAAGTAAGAAAGCTGAAAATAGAACAAGCTTCCAGTGCACAGGCTATGCATCTATACTGGCTGTCTGACATATATGTTAATGCCACTATTAGAGTAACCTTTCTTGCTCATAGTAACAATTGATCAATAGAATATTGACAAAGACCGTGATATAGAAGATAAGCTCCTAAACTAGCTAAATATATCATATTGTTATTGTGTTTCCAAGATTTTCCTCGTTCTTTTCAAAGCATAAGGAAAGAATACCGCCTGACACCGTGTTAACATGCGTTAATTTGTTTTAGTTAAGCCTATATGCGAGAATTCCGTATATCTCTGGGAGTCATAAGTCCTGAAAGGTTGCCTTGCGAAATTAACAGCATTTTCCTGATGAATCAGGCCACAGAAATCCCGGAGAGGAACGGGTGGACAAAGGACAACAGAAATCTCCAAACTCAGCTTAGTGATCAGGTAGGCTAAAGATTCAGATTGTGCTTTGTAATTTAGTGTTTGTTCTTTTCCTCATTTTCTCTTCTCCTGAATTATTACTGTTTATTTTTATCCTAGTTCATCACATTTATTAATTATTCAATAAATGTCTTGCTTATTGTTATTCGTTCAAATTCCAAGTTGTTACTTAAAATACCATGAAACAGTTCCAAGTTATAAACAAAGAAGAATTCTGAAAACTAGGCGATATGCCCAGACAAGGAAATTATTTTTCTGTTGGTGCGCTAAAATTAAAAAAATATTGACACGTCCTTTTTTTAGCTATATCACATAGTATGTTGCTCGTGTGTTTATTTGCTTTTTATTATGAAAAAAAAATTGTTAATTGTATTTTGTGTTTTAGGAGCGTCCAGATTGTGTTAACCTCACATAAAATGATCTTGAAATCAACTGAACTGCCATTTTTTGTTCTTTGCTCTTCAGACCCGAATTATTTAAATATGCAGTGTATTCTTCCGCAACCTAACGTTTCTTTTATTCTGAAAGCGGAAAAATTGTGGTGATTATTTAGACTAAACGCTACGCCTCCATAGGCTGTGATTGAGAAGAGTTAAAGCAAATAATGTCGCATTGATAATGATGACGTATAATACAAAAATACAGCTCTCATCGTCTGGTAGCAGTACACAAGTGATTATTAGAGCTAACAAACTCAGCACTATTGGCAAAGGTTTAGTTTCTTCATTTGAATCAATAGTATCACACCTGATTTATTGATACTCATAATCAAAGAAGGTTTTATCATATTCACCACTAGCGACCGCGAAGTGCATTCATAATAGTGAAAACTAATTACTTATTGATTCAGTTGAACGTAGAATGTCTAAAACTCCATAAAATTTGGGGCTTACGTGCCAATAACAGGGCAAGGCAATGCTGCATATGCCTGCCTTGGAACGATGCAGAGGAGGACTGGGGATTCATTTCGAGGCACCTTGTCATCTTTGACGTAAAACTAATATCTTCGTTAACGGCGCCTTCTGGCCAGTTTTATGCGGGCACCGTCCAGAATTCGAGCCCGCCAACAGGGAATATATAGGCAAGTGCTTATCCGCGGGTCATCGTGAGTGTTATTTTTTTCGTTATTGCCTGCTTTGGCATGTCAATGTATAGAAGAAAAAGACAAGCCACAGAAATCTGCAGAAGATGACAAAAACACTAAGTCGTAGCTACAAAAAGGATTAAAATATTACATTAAGGTTGTTTCGATACGTGTCACTCGGGCACGAATGCTAAAGCGGCATTTCCCAGAAAGGAATATATTCTCCCAAGAAACTCTCCTGGGTTGCGCGCGCACTAATAAAGGCATCGCGGATGGCCCTGCGAGATCTCCTTATACTCAGCAAACCCATCAGCCTTATAAGGTCACATACGGTACGCTGTCTTTGCTTAAAAGAAGTTAGAACACCTTTGCGCCTTAAAAAAGCAAGTCCTTCGTCAACGTTCCTTAAAGGGGCCCTGCAATGGCTTTTTTACTAATTTTTAATTTGCACCAAACCTGAGCGCACTGAACGTAGTAACTTAATGACACTTTTCTTTTCTCGAATTTCGATTTATTTTAGAAGTTATAGGCAAATTAAAATTACAAAAACAAGCAAAAAATAACCTCCTTCATGACGTCCTTGGTTGCTTGAGTGGCCGTGAACTAGACGAGGGGTGGTGAGCTGAGCGAGCGCTCACGGCTGCCGTACTCCGTGTCGACGGCGCGAGAGGGCGCCACTAAAGCGTGTTCTGGATAGGCTGTATGTAGCGGGCAGCTAGAGCGGCTCTCATTGCATTTGCTGCGCGATTAAACACAAATTCGGCATGACACTTCATTGGCCACAAACGACAGCAAACACGGGGTAAAGATCAGTTCAGAATGGGAGCCACTTCGCGCTGCCATACCGCGAAACGGCCAAACCGCAAGACAAAGCTGCTCACCGAAGGCCTTGGGAACGCTCAGAGCCGGCCGGGTCCTTCGGTCCCTACGGCCGCAGCGCCGCCGCGTACATCCGGGACCTTTCCGTGTCGGCGCCTGATCCCACTACTCCTTTCTAGTAGGCGCCGCCTTTTCCACCGATTGGTGGCGGGTATGTCGACGGATCATTTCTTGTTTCCGTACTTTATAAACTGCATTTGTTTCTTTTCTGATCTCAAATACTGAACAAAACTACTTTTATAAATAATTGAAACGGTTCGCGCCACTTATATTTTGTATTTCGACTAAAAAGAAGCTTTAGCGGCTCTGACCAGTAGTAAGCCCAGGACCTAAGACGTCACATTACGCGCGCTTTCGGTACCGCGGGTCGCCCCCGTCGGTGGAGGAGGTTTCCGCGTCGTCCGGTTAAAATATGACGCACTGATATTTAGTGACTCTCTCCGTGCCCGCTGGCTTGCCCGAACCCCAAGAGACGTGGAAACCGCAAAAAAGGTAGACGCTTAATTATGATTGCAGGGCCCCTTTAAAAGACGTCGCAGAATAAGATGCCATACCCAACAATCCAGAAAAGCACGTTCTATCGTCTCTGAATTTTTATTTAAAAAATCATTGGAGAAGCATGGAACAAACAAGCCCTTCTCTTCTAACCATGTCTTCTCAACTAAGGTACTCGTAAGTATTTAAAAAGAAAGGTTATCACGCTAGGTTGGACTAGCATCCTTCTTAAAGCGTCTTAAAACATTCAATAATCGAGTGCAACAGCTATCGACCTTACCCGGCAGATGCTCTTTGTAGGTTCACCGGTTGGTTCCACGTTGAAGGCGCGAGTTATGAGGATGAGAAACGACTACTTGACTTTGACTGTGCCCTTGCTCAAACGACGACAGTTCCAACTGTCATAAGTCTCCTGCTTTCATTTTACTATTTTCTTTATCATCTATTGTCTATATGTTTCGCTATCGTCCCACTTTTGAAGCATAGTTTTGCTGTCATTGGTGGTTTGCCTTCTTCTTAAATTATCCTTATCATTCCTGCCGGGTACATTTCTTTGTGGCAGGGCAGCTTCTTTTCTGAGGGATTGTGTCGAAAGAAGTCGAGGCTGCATTTCTAAAGTCTTCCGACTGGTGGAGAGGTTAAGGTCAATTACAACGGTAACTATGGTTTGTTCAACTTACACCTTAGATTGCTGCGCAGTCTTCAAAATTTACTTACCAACCACTCTCCCGCGCAAGACTTATTTGTTTTGAAGTTATGAGTGTCCTTTTGTGTGGGGGGGGGAGGGGGGTGGCTGCAGAAGTGCTGCAGGCGAAATGCTTTCGCATTTTATAAAATCTCCCTGCTTGTGCAGAGCTTATCCGCACGGTTTTCTAACCTAAATTTGGTGAGGGACATTTTTGGGGCTTTCCAATTTATTCACTACCACTTCCCGCACATGCGCGTTTGTTTGGTGCTACACTGAAATATTTTCTCGGAAGCTGCCAAAAACATAATATCGAATTTAAATTTGAACGCTGACTAGAATATAGTGAAATAAGGCACTAATACTCGAAAAATAATCTCTTAAATTTTGTTCATCCTTGTCAGTCCCGATGTCAATTTACTTTTCAATTATTTTGATTCAAATCAACAGCAACATGATATAAATTTTATAACTAAATGATGTTAATAGTAGAAATAAAGTAATATAAACCAATGTAAATAATGCATGTGGCTCGTATATCTATTCAGCTCTCTTTACTACTGCGTATAACCTTATTAACACTGAATTACATCTTGTAGACCCATAAATATTCAAGGTTGATATTTGATCTCTCCGTAATAATGTCAATCGAACGCTTGGTTGTCCGCAACTCTTTATTCCAACCACTCATCGTTAAAGGTATTTATTGCAAAAATATCATAGACTTCAAATCAATACGGTATTCCATCCAAGATCTTTAAAATTTTACCTACTTTTTATCCACTTATCCGCCTAGTAGCACCACATATCGGCGAAGTCATGTTTTTACCTGCTTGTATAACTCTACAAAACAGCTCAATATATTCCCCTTACCACCATCGTTTAATAACAAAGGCTTTGTCTCTTTCACTGAATCTTTTACCAGTAACTTGTGGTGTCGAATCAGCTAATAAATGGCTAATCTTGTTTCACGTGTTGATCATCATCATAAGGCTGGCATTAAATTTGTAGTTATAAGACATTTTACGCATCATTCATGAGTATTCAGTATCAACCTAGCTACTTCACCAATTGTCAATTACCCTCTTTTTCTACTGCATATGGCAATCATGTGTTTGTTTAACTAAGATTAGGTTTCACTATTTAACTAATGTATATTTTGTTATATTGTTATGAAATCAGATAGAATTACTGAATATAGGAAACATTTCATGTTTCCTATCTTTATACTTTCTAAAGAACACTCATTTTCTATAAATGTTTTACCCTAAATGTACAAATATTAATAAAAAATTATGTTTTGAGAGGGCTAAATTTGTTTTGTATACCTAGCGTCACAGGCAAGCTTCTCTCCTATCAACTTTTTGAATCTGTGTTTCCGTGCTAAACAACTTTAGATACAATTTTTCCAAAAGTTGTGTTTTTCTTTATATAGTATCCGAGTGTCTAACTAAATTTATATTTTTTAATAAAGTCTAAAGATTTCTATGCAAGTTATTTATTTCGTTTCCTTCCATATTTAAAACACTACCTCTTCACAGTGTTCATTGCCTTACCTTTTTCCTATTGCTCCCATTTAAATTTTTATTAACGTTTTTTCACAGACGTTAGTATGCTTAAGAAAAACGGATTATCTTAAAGCTATCATAAGTTCCCATAGGTCCAAAATGATCACCTTCATGTTTTTTTTTTTTCTACTGCAGATACAAAACTTTCCCATTCAGTTGCCACTAAAGTCAACTGGGTGCAAATTGATGTTGTTGGAGGCTGGTACTAACCTTTGAAAACAATATACTATTCAAGGTAGATGGCAAACCTCTGAAGGTTTGGGAACTGAACGTCTCCCTTATTTTTGATGCACTCTCACGTATGGCCTAAGTATTTTTAATATTTTTTAACTGACAGTACTCGAATCGATGTGTGGCGTAGGACACATTTTTTTGTTTGTGAATAGATACAGTTAAAACCCAAAGAAGAATAAATAAATGATCGCAAGTACAACAGAGCCGGTGACATTAAAAAATAAACAAGATGCCAACCCTGTTTATGCACACAAACAAATAACTCTCCACTGGGGAAGAAAAAAATGAAAAGTCACAAACAACAAATCGCTCTTGCCGCATATCCGCAAGTCAGATATCTGCCCCAACTGTGGTAACACATAGCGCAGATTTCGCTGGAGTCCCAAGCGCACGGCTGACACAACACTATAATTCGAAACCATACGCCTTGTCCGGTCCGAATTTAACATTTGTCTCTTGGACAAATCCACTTCAAGGCCCAGTTCCGTCACAAGGCGATGTAGTTGGTTCCGACTACTCTCAGCAATAAGTCCTGCGACACTAATAGGCTCCAAAAAGTAGAGAGTTTTAATGCGAATAGCATTCTTTGGATACTTCACGCACTTTTCGTCTATGCTATGTATCTATCTATCTGGCTATCTAACCTCTTACGCCGCGGGTCGATAAATAAATAAAAAAGACCGGCGCCGGCTGGGATTCGAACCGTTGACCCTTTGATCAGCAGGCAGACGCGCTAACCACAGAGCTATGAAGGCAGTCATTCAACGCACTTTAAACGGTTGTTTATATCTTACCATAGACGCGCTTACAGCGCTGTCACAGTACCGGTGCGCGCGCCATGACGAGGCTCATTCCGCTCTGTGAGGCTGAGCACGGCCGCTAGCTCACCCTCTCCCGCGCTCGGGAGAGGGTGATGTAGCGGCCGTGCTCAGCCTCACGAGAGCGGAATGAGCCCTCGTGCATGGAACGCGCGCGCACCGGTAGCTGTGACAGCGCTGTAAAGCGCGTCCTATGGTAAAGATATAAACAACCGTTTAGAGTACCGCTGGTTGAGACTAGCTGAGACGCCAGAAAGTCTGGTCGGTACCATTTTGAGTGTTTGTGCGTATGGCGCGTGCTTTGCTCGCCTTCCTATGACACAAACGCACGTGCTGGGCTGCGGAGATCGTGCGCAGGGCTGTGAAAGTGTCAACAAATTTAGAATCGCCTCAAGAGTGGGCTGGCGTATCTAGAGTGTGCCGGCCACCTGACGAACGCGCATAACTCCGCACCGTTTGATGCTATTCGCATTAACGTAGATAATCATTCCCAAAGGATGGGTTCTGCTGATTTTTATTACAATGCGGAGCATCTCTCTTGCTTCTGGGTTCATAGTCCTGCGGCACGTAGTCCGCATCCACATTACGCACGCGCAACTCTCCTCCTTTCCTCTCTCCAACAAGCAGGCGTTACTCTTCCAGTTCTCTCTACCAGCTGCGGTAGCACTGCGCGGTGCGGTGCTCGATTGTATCGATAACTGCGGCGCGCACGCGCAACCCCTGCTCGACTCTCCTTCAAGTGTGAAAAAAATAAACGGCGAGCGGCGAGCATTTCCCCTGCCTCTCTGGCGCGAGCCGCGGGATTAGCGATCGCGTAGTCACAAAGGGCTCAAAAAGCATCTCTCACGCCAGCGTCAACTGACTCTTTCGAACTAACAGATACCAGACTTAGCGCTTCCCTGGGAAGGATGCAGGTAATTTTGCCAACAGTCACATTGAACAAATCGTAAAAAATTACGGAAAAAAAAATATTTACCGCAATACTGACGGCACGAGACACAACTTACGTAGTGATCTTTTCCACTGTTCTTCTCTCTCGCATTCCGGGGCGGGGAGAGGTGGATTCAAGTTTGCCAAGACGTTAAGATATATGTGACAATCTCGTATAGGTAGAAAGAGCGCATGACTGTTTTGTGGCGTCGTGGACTAATCGCGTAGAGTTTGAAATAATTCTTGGCGGCCATACCTCTAAAATATTGATTTTTTCGCAAACTTTTGGTTCTCATGTATCCCTAACTTAGATTCGTTTAATATAAACATTTTTTCAGAGTTCCTCTGGGACAGCTATCCGTAGTGACCTTTCTAGTGCAACCATTCAATATACAGAATAGATGCATGGCGCTATCCTTCAGCCTCTCTCCGCAAAATTATCCTAGACACCTCCAGAACCACCGAGGGTGTCGACCTGGGCCTGCGACACCAACTTCCGTGACAGCATGATATAAGAAGGGTTATTAGTACTATGTAAAGGTGAGAATAAAACATCAATGTTTACATACTGTCATTTAATGTTGCCTTCAAGCTGTAACACAAATTATGTTCGCGAACTTGAATTCAACATCTTTGGAGATGAGACCTGCAAACATAGATGCATTTAATCAGTCATTGGTCATATAAAACAAAGCAACTGGTACAAGCCAAGCTTGCGATCGTGATCCTGTTGCCGAACATGAATTAGCGGGATTCTCTTGACCAAAGTTGGAGCCCTGGCAAAGACTTAACAAAACTTACAATATAGGGTTCAGAGAAAAAAGTCACTTTTTCGGGAATACACTGCCATCATGGCGGGCTGGTATTGCAAAAACATACTACTAAATAAGGTCGATAACTATCCGAAGCGTCACTACGTTTTGGCTTGATAACAAGCTGCATTCAGGGTTGCCGAATTCGTGGCAATCGCTGCGCATACCTTTGGTAGCAACACGAAGTTTCTAATGTCAACTAAGTGACAAATCAATTGGGCGAAACCAAAGGTGAAAGAATTTCCTCTGAAGTCAGATTTGTTTTAAAGCGTTTCAGCTTCCCTGCTCCTAAAATAAATATTTGGTTCAAAATGGGCAATCAGCTGAAAGCGCGAAAAACCCAGTTAAGCATTATTTTTAAAGAAACGTGTAGCACGTACAAAACGCGGAAGTGTGCTAATGTCACCTCTTCTGAAGCAGGCACAAGTGTTGCAAGTACTGGCAACTTTATCTAAATTCTGCATACTTTACAGAAACCATTAATTTAGACAAAATAATTGCATCTTCTAGGCAAGTTACTTCCACTAGGATGAAACCAAGCCAGTACAAACTCGAATTGAACGTTTAAGGCTGCGGTCCCACGGCAGCCATCTTGAACAAGGCGTTAGTTCAACCAGTCAGATGGCGACAGGCACCCGTGGGGTGGCCGGAAGACATTGGTTCACGGTGGGATGGCTCGAGCACCATCACGTTCCCCTCGTGGCCTTGCTCGCGCCGCTGCCAGCTGTGCTCAGCTGGCCTGCAGTAGCGTGGCCCAGCAAACGGTTGTATGCGAGAATGTCAGGCTTTGTACAAATTGTTCTCTGATATAGACCTTTCCAAAAAAGAGCGTGTGGCCGGTGCCATCTTGACTGTTCGTGCGTATGGCGCGTGCTTTCCTTTGTCAGCGACGAACACGCACGTGCGGAGCTGTAAGACCGCACGCGGGACTGTGATTTGTAAACATTAAAAGGTCTATAGGGAGATGCGGTTCGGCGGTTGTGACGGGCTTTCGCAATAAATCTTACCAAGAAGGAATCAATTGTTGATTGGACGTGTCAATATCCTTTCAATGAAAAATTCTTCTGCAGAATGCACGTCGTCAGCAGACTGAATCTTTCAAGACACCGGTGGAAGCGGACGTCGCGAAACTCGCTTCTCATGATCGACGGTACTTACCTCCACCGTTATACTGACGACCGAAAAGTGACATAACGAAATATTGTGTTTCACGAATCCGAAGATGTGTAAAGGTTGTTATATTATAGTTCTCTAGAAAACAAACGCCGTTTCAATATTTTCGGAGCACCGACACACATAATGTTGTAAGCACAGCTTATTAGGAGGAGTATTATGAAAACCATCCTGAATAAATAGGAAGACGTTTATTTGCAATGAAGACGCTATGAATGCAACGGCGTTTAGCGACGGCAGTTGCGAGCGTTTGGGAATATATAAGTTCACGTGATTGATAACTATGGCATGCGGACAATGACGACCTGTTTTGTCGGGAAATGGAGTTGTGGTGATGACCTGATATCGGACGACTCGTGCAGACGAACAAGCAAGTTTCCTCTCAGCGAATGGTGAGCGTCCAGTGTCAAGTCACAGCACGTGGCTGCTCGACGTTGCCGACGTCGCGACTATACCGCTTTCGGCAAAGTGCTGGGTACCCGGGCTATCTCTGCGGAGAGACTCGAAGGCTTCCTCGAGCCCAGCGCCATCGTGAACTGTAACTGAAAACGCTCCACCATTCAGTGCAGGCGCGAAACGGCCTTTCGCACCATGCGGACGGCATGGTCGATGCACTCTAGCAGTGCCGAAGTTTATACGATGGCTCGCTACACGACGTAACAAACGCGTCATTGACGTTCTACGCTCTCCTCTTTCCCTACTTTCTGCCCCTACCGAAAATACTTTTCTTGATAACGCGCCAAATCTTGCTTCAAATGAAATGAACATGTTTATAACGCCCCCACCCCCCCCCCAAAAAAAAAAAATAGAAAAAGAATAACGGCAAGCTTGTGCATCAGCATTAGTGCACCATGCCATCCTGCAACTAACGGGCAAGCATGAACAGATATGGTGTAGCGAAACGAAGAAAGCCTCCCGAAGCTTTACGGAAGAAGGTCCGGGGTGAAGAACCGCCAGGTTCTTGTTCCAGCAGCACTGCGACGGTCTCATCTTCACACGGTAAGAACACCCGCCGAAGCTACTGTTCGGCAGGCGAAGAGCGCACACCCTCGATCTCACATGGTACTATGGGCCATGAATGAAGATCGAGAGATTCGGATCGGGAGCACATTGCAAGATTATTCGGGTCGGACGTTAAACTCAGTCTACAGATGAGAATGTCAGGGGAAGTCGGGCCATGGGCGTAAAACTTGAGGAAAGGCTCTCAGGTTGGTATGTCAAGAAGGTGTCATCCTCCAAGTCATCGCTGGATAGCCAATGCCCTTGAGCGGTAAATATAACGAAATCGGCAACCCTCGCTGTGGGTTGTGTAACTGCCTCACTTGTGTGTGGTAGTAGAGTGCTGCATGCGGTAGATTTGGACCTCTTCACACCAGGCTCTCTTTTCTCATTTTTTCGCCTCAGACTCCTCATGGTGGTTTCTGTAGGCTTCAAGAATCTTTTGAACGGGGACACTTTACGTCAACGAGGCCGGTTTGTTCCAAGTGACGCACCAGAGAATGCCGCCATGAAATCCGTCCTTCACGGCTAAGGAACAAGCCGCATCTCTTCGTGCACATTGCCAGTTTGTCGTATTCACGTGGCAGTTGTAAAGCAGCATCCCTGACCATCTACTCATATTCTGCTGCGGGTGAAGAAAGGTCTTTGGAGTACACGCTACTTCTGAAACAAGTTTTGGTATCTGTACGTTGTGGTTCGACAACCCACTCATCTCGTCAGTCCTCTATAGAGCCTCATAATTTTACGGCTTTACCTCGCCACCTCATACGGCTCTTCATCAACAGTGGCAATAGTTTGCTACCGATTCCATATTACAATCCAAGCAACTGGAAAATTCGTGAACAGTCTCGTTAATCCTTCAATATGTACGTATTTATTTATATAATGGTTATTACGTTATTATCTGATCGAGACGATCGACGTCCATCGTCGATCTTCAAATACTTATATAAGCGGGGAGGAGGCGATCGAGTGGCCGAGTGCATGTCTAGCGCACACCCAGCTCGAAGCACGTGGAGCGAAAGCTCGCGCTGCAGAACCCACCCGCTCCTGCCCGTTTCGATGTGGAAGAGCATCATACCGGCGTGCGGTCGTGTATCACTACTGCGTGGTGCACGTTAAAGACCCCAGGTTTGCGGTTGTACCGCACTGGCTAAATTGCTCATCTACACCTGAGACACCAGACGCCCACTAAGAGGCAGACTAACTTCCGGCTGTATAAACATACACACAACAATTTGCAATTATACGCACAATCACTAAAGAACACCAGCGTCGCCTCTTTTCTTCGGACCGTCTTTTTTTAACCAGCGCAAGCTCGCGCTTTCTCTCTTGAGACGGTTAGAACTAACGTTGATTAGAACAGTCGCACATAAAACCCGCGTTTCTCCTACCCGGCCGCTTCCTCTCTCATTACGTGTAGGTGGTTCAAACTAAATCAGCTATAATAATGGTGTATTATTCATATTTAGCTTTCAGTTTCAGTCAGGGAAAGGAGGTTCGCGGAAAGTAGGGCCAATAAATGAGCTGCGCGTAGAGTATCGGCACTCTCTTCTCCGACAGTGTTGTGGGCGCCGCCATTTTGGTGCTTGTGCAGAGCAGGCGCAACTGCCGATCGTCATGATTCAAAATTGCGACTTCCTCAGCATTAGATTCGGTGTTAGGAAGCTCATGTAATATTGCTTTGCTTTGTCGCAAACTGTTTAAAGTGGAGGACGGAAAAGCGTTTCTTGTGATTTCAGATACAGCTTCAAATAACTGGCAACCATGATTTTAAGCCACAATATGGCCAAGTGTCGCTACTCTGAAGCGTAGCTTATTTAATGACACTATTCATGCCCTTGTTCAAGAAGCTTGTAATACCTGGAGGGGCCATGACGTGAGCCCCGTGGATTCCACAGCCACTACCTTTTGACACCTGCCTCTTCCTCATTGTTCCCGCTAGTGCCAGTAAATTAGCTACGCTTCAGAGTAACGACACTTGGCCATATAGTGAGCTTAAAATCATGGTTGCCAGTTATCTGAAGCTTTATCTAAAATCACAGGAAACGCTTTTCCGTCCTCCACGAATGTTTAAACAACCCGCGACAGAGCATAGCAATATTGTATCAGCTTCCTAGCACCGCATCTAATGCAGAGGAGTCGCACTTTTGGATCATGACGATCGGCAGTTGCGTTTGCTCTGCACAAGACCCAAAATGGCGGCGCCCACAACAATTTTGGGGAACGGAGTGCTGATACTTTAAGCGCAGCTCATTTAGTGACTCTAGGCATGAAGTGAACTCGGGTGTATTCTTTCCCTCTTCGTCTTTATCGTTTATTGATTTCAATTATATCGAATAATGAACACTTTATATCACGCTACGCTTGTGTAATTATTTGTCTTAGATTTATTAACCTGACCCAGTACTTAAACCGTTCATTTATCGATAGTAAATCTTCAAATATATTTTCTAAATGTGAAGGTAAAACGACACGGAGATTGATGATGATACAGACGCCAACGCCGCCCTCGAAAATTTTTTGAACTTAGAAATCAGCAGTTTTGTCTGCCATCCGCCAGGTAGCGCAACAAAACACCCAAACAGTTTTTAATTGTTTTTAAAATTAGCTAAGCTTCTACAACTATCAAGAAACCAAAGCAAGATCATTGGGAAAATCTAATACATCGCAATGTATATCTATTCCATACAATAAATGTTATTAGGATGCCAATAAATCTGTTTGATGTCCAAAAAGATGTGCGTCAAAAACAGGTAAGTTTGAAGGCTCCTGGAGCGTTATGACTTTGAAAATAAAAAAAGCCACCGTCCACCTCTTGGGCAACTATTGTAGTTCTAAATGTTATAAAAGATTTTACCATAGTTTAATTATTTACTCAGCGGCATTTGAATTACTATGACTCGAAGCACAAAAAAGTGCTACGTTTGATATAGAATATCTAAACAAAAAATTTTTACACAACATTACATTTTTTTTGCATATTACCAATTATAAGCACTACATCTGTAGCTAATTTCATTGCCCTAGCGCTTGTCATTAAAAACATATTTGTGCTGAAAAATGTCAATTTTAGGGCAATATTTGGAGAGCTGAAAAACAAAGTAGTGCAAATACCAAAAAAGTATACCGTTACATTCTGCTCCGACATCATCTTAACAAAACTGCTCTATTGGAACCGTGTTATCTTTAATGAATCGTTCATAAAACATGAACCAGCGGAGCAAGTGAGGGTCCGCGCCATCATATTCGCAACGCTACAAATGCGCATGAACAGTATAAACCAATACATACATAATATCAAATGAAAGAGGATTGCATTGCCTTTCGAATGACATCAATCCCACAAAACAGTATTTAAAAGGAGATGAGTAATGACCTGCCAAAAGTACCTAAACTGCCACATTCAGTGGGACCGTGGCCTTAAATAGGGGAGCTCAACCCATTTTTGCTCTGGTAACAGGTCAGAATTGCAACCCGACCAAATTAGATATTTGGGATTTGAATTCAAGAAAAAGCTTTCTAAGCAGACTCCCCCGCATAGCTAAAAATGTTTTGAAAGTCCCATCTCGCTTATACTTTGCTAGGCACGTTAACAGTGTCCTGTTTTAGAGAAAGCCATTACATGGGTTCTGTTGTAAGTTACACCAGCCGAAATGGTCATTTTGAATTTGTGCGTGACACCGTATCCGTGTTAAACGATTGGTGAGTAGGGACAATAACCTTATACTGGAAAGTTTAAGAATAGAGATATTTAGCATTTTGGGCTTCTCGAGCAGCTTGCGACGTCCTTCATGGAGCCACCACTGAACTTCTGCACATGCGCAGTTAGACGCCCCGAGGTAGTGAGGTGGAGCTCAAAGCGTTAGAGCCCCCTATTCTAAAACTTCTTCATTATTCAACTTCTCTCTCACCTACTTGAGAGTCTGTTTTTGGAGGCTAATCTTCTGCTAAATTGAGTAGCCGTTTTTCCTAGAGTTTATGCTTCTTGTGGTATTCCTGGTTTGCCTTAGGTAGCAAGAAACATCAGTGCGTAAATTTTTGAACTCATCTTCCTTTCTACTGACAACTCTGTGGGAGCCTTTCATTATTGTTGTATATTCAGGTTCGTTTGCAGACTCTGAAGGTACTTTAGTAGTGCATATAACGCAATGATAGAGGTGCCCGGGAATCGCGGCGTATGCAGAGTTTGACTAGCCGTGAGCTTCAGTTTACTCTTTCTCGTCGTCATTAAGCATATGTTTCTGATAGCACAACACTCCTCGGAATATATCATCACTGTTCGGCTTAACGAGGCACGCGGTTGTATCAGGTCCTTGAATGGTGCCGACGTCCCGCGAGTCTCGGGTGTTGTGCGGGTACCAGATGTAGTGGCCGTTAAGTGTGAAAGCAGTCGTTACCTCTTCGGGAAGGAATTTGGCCTCCGTCTCAGGTTCCGTCGGTATTGGTAGCATCAGTGGCTCCGATGAAGAACTGTCATGTGCTACGTTTCCAAATCTCGTTCACCACCTTGATCTTATAGTGTGCTTTTCCAGGACACTTGAGGATGGTACCAGGAATCCAACTTTTTTGTGTGTGTCTGTAGTCTTATACTTGTGGACACTGTCTTCTTCTTGAAACATTCTTCGTCTGGCTTTTATTTCGACTTGAGCATCTCAGAGGCTCTCACGAGAACGCAAATATGTCAAACCTTGTTTTCAAGCCCTCCATGGTCAGACAACAGCGCACTTGGTGCGAAACCGGTGCCAAAGTGTGAGGTATGCAACAGCAAGCCGGCAAGCAGATAGTAGCTGTGTTTGTAAGGTTTCTTCTGCCTGCTTTCGCAGTCCTTGTTTGATTCGCTCAATGCTGCTCGTTCCAAACGAGCACCGTGCGTTGAGGGCATGGAGTTTAGAACTAGCGCTTTGATTTCATTTCCTCCGAGGAATTCCTTAAAATGCGTCGCAATAAAAGGCACGTGTTCATTGGCCAGAAGCAGGGTCCGTAGTTTGCTGCCATGCTGCGCGAACAACTCTCAGCGCCCCTGCAACTATCTGGAATTTGTTATCGTCACATTATTTAGCACATCCGTGGCCACATTGACAAAGCATCGATTTCAAGTAGAAACCTTGATCTTACAAATCGGTCCGTCAAAGCCAGTGTGAAGGCGTCTCCTAGGGTTTCTCGGTGGTCGGACCAGAGGAAACACTTTTGTGGTTGTTGATTGCAAGATTTCGTGCAAACAAGGACGCTTTTTTAGCTATCTTGAAAATGTCTCTGTCGATGGCATATACGCCATTCATGTAACCTTTGCTAAACTATTCATGCGTACTATGCCGTCGTGTCCTTCATAAAGTTTGCTTTTTGCACCCTTGCCCAACGTATTTCCGGAGCCAACCACTTCTGCTTAACCACAATAGCTTGTATCCGTCCTCCACCGTAAGTTCCATGATCCTCTTAGAAAATGCGTCGAGGTCCTGGACTTAGCTTCTCTGGCCGTCCAGGTAAATGCAAACGCCAAGACCTAACCGTACAATTGATTCTCGACCCATAGCCTCTTGCAGACATTTTTCGTCAACTGGACACTGGCGTCCAAGTGCCAGCAAACACAAACTTGTGCAGGCGGTAGTCGTCTATCTCATTGCCACTACCTACATCTGGCTGGCAGGTGAGATACAGCCTCCGCATGTAGGGTTTTTCTGGGACTTCTTGCAGCTCATAGTGTGCGGAGTTGCTGAAAGAATTGTTGCCAAATGTTGCAGCATTGCAGCTGCGATGGTTGGAATGCCCTTCTTGTCACCAACGGCTTTTTCTGCCATCGTGGATATGCTGACGTTCATTTATGTAGTCATGGAGCCTTTTCATCCCAAAGACTAACGCTGAGAGATTCTTTCTGCCAGTTGGAGATAGTTCTCTTCAGCTGCTAGAAAGTGCCCTTGATGCATAGGCAATTTGGACGTTCTGTCTCGTCGGGTTACACGTGGGCTAACGCGCCCGAACTCTCAACAGATGAGGCGTCACAGGACAAAATTGATCATCAGTGCCGCTGGCACAGGATTGTAGTGAGCCACCCAGTTGGGCCCCACCCAAGCATCTCTTTTGAGTTCTTTAAATACTCTTGGATCACTGGTTGTCTATTCTTATGGTCCGTCTTCACGCATAAGAAGTGCTCATAGGACATCAGTAGTGTTAACAACTTGGATACGAAACGTCCGTAGTAGGTAACCAGTCTAAGAAAAGATCGAAGCTCACTCAAATATCTTCGGGACAGGTGCGTCCTGTGCTGCTTGGACCTAGTTGCTCATTGTGCTCATGCCAGAACTACTGGCATATGTTTCCCAGATAGTCGACCTTATCTTGCATAAACAAGCAATTTTTTTCGCCAACCGAAGTTCATGATTCTTTTCCAACCAAAAGCTTCGGCTTTGATAACTGCTTCCATGTTAAAGCAATGAAAACAAAAACTACCTATGTTCCTTTCACATGGTTTAAATAACAAACTTCGTAACTCCTATAATTTCGGGTCTTTAAACATTGAGATTGTAAGTAGTATTAAAACACCTGGAGTCGTCTTTCCAGATAATATGTTACAGAATATTTATATAAAATATTACTTCTAAGTTAAATAAATCTGTAGAACTTTTTTACAAAGAAATACGTGTTCTCTCTAACAAGTGTAAACTATGTTTTTATATAATTGGTTGATTTATTCTCATGTGTGACTTTGCACCTTAGTTGAGGGTAATACGCCATTTTCAAATCTTAATACAAAACATCTAACACAAGAAAGGCAAAGAGGATTAGAAAACGTTTTTTTACACTCATCCAACGCATCCATTAATCAAATTATACAGACTCATAGCGTAGACCAATTATATAATTACCGTTTAACTACTGCGTATAAATATTCGGTACATGGGATACAATTTATATTTTTGGCTTCCAGGTTTACAAAAAAACGTCAGCACTAATAATCCAGACAATACCAGCCTTTGATAAAGTCGTAAATCTAGAACTGATAATGGAATGCATAGATTAGTTTGCACTTTGCCTTTTTTACTAAATAACTATTTCAATCACAATGTAGATATAACCGAATTTATAAATAGTTGCATATTCAAAATGGTCCAATTGATTTTTTCAGTGATAATTCGTTTGACTTTATTCTTTTTCCTTTGAGCCCATCTTGCTCCGTCGTGGCTGCTGAATAAGAAACCCGGAGTTTCGTCAAGCTGGGTTTCTTCAGATTTTCCTTCGACTTCCTAACTGCATTGCATATTATTATGGCAAAAAATCAAATCGTATCAAATCATATCTTCTACTTCATGCGGATTAGCGCTTTTTGCAGCGTCTTTGTGTGCGTTGTGTAGTCGTCTGTGGTTACCAAAACGTCGTTCAGGAACACGCAAACACCTTGAATCTCTTTCAAGGGTATCTCCATTTCGTTTCTGGTAGATGGCTGGAACTGAGGGATTTCATACGGTAGCCGCGTGTATCTGTAGAGCCCCTTGTGTGTGTAATGGTAACATACCTGGCGAGACTTCGCATTCAACTGCTGTTGCTCTATTGGTAAGTCCTAAATCCAACTTCGTGAACTTTCCCGCCGTTGGAGCGTTATGAACTAGTCGTTGGTTCTTGGCAGAGGAGGCAGTGGTACACTTCCAGTTGTGGATTTTCTGGGAGCTTGTAGTCTCCAGCTATCTGGACTTCATATTCACGGTTTGGAATGTTTACTGTAAATATTGCCCACTTGCTGTAGTGTAGTTGCTGCTTGACATCAACTTCATTGAAATAACCTAGCTCCTCCTTCAGACGTTCTTGGCACACTTCAGGGATGCCATCTAAACAGAGAGTGTCTGTTACAGCATTGAAACGTATGTTTCAACATCCACGTCTCATCCAGGATCTGGAATCAACTTTCACAACAGTGATGGTGCGTCTGCGTTCACCACGAGTGACAACGCCCATGTCCTATGGTTGCTCTTGATCACATCATCAACGCCACAGATGATCAAGCTTTGTCCTGGAGCAAGTGTGAACTTTGGTCCAAAAAGGCTTCAGATCACCTTACGAATCTTCAGTTGATCATGCAGCCGCTTCGGAAATCGTTACCATGGTAAAGATGTGTACCTATATATCAAGCTTTACATCATTAATGGACAAAGTACTCATCGGCACTTTTTTGCCTTTTCAGTTGTCGCACTGGAGCAGTGCGACAACTGGGCAGGCAAAAAGTGCCAATGGCTACTTTGGTTTCTTTAGCAACAGGACCCTTGCGTTTGCTCTTTACGGCCAGGCTTAACGTTTGTCCTCCGTTCTTGTATGAGTCACTCTTTTACAGGCTTCACACGGAAGATCTTTCTGTGCACATTTGTCGCAGATGGAGCCTTTGTACCGGCAATCCTGGGGGGTTTGGTTGGTTCTAAGAGAACACCAACAGGAAGCACTTGTACATACTATCTGTTTATCGCCGTCTTGAAGGGTGGCGGATGCATTCTTTAGAATTTTATTTTGATCTTCAGCAACCTTCAGTCAAGCTGCCGTTTCAACAGCTCGCGTCAGCTGTTAGACTTTGCTTCTTGGCAACCATATGATTGAGACCACAGTCAATCTGTCACGCAACTGCTCCTCCAGTTTGTCTCAAAATTTGCAGGTGACCGCAAGTCGCCTCAATTATGCTAGGTATGTCGTTGACGATTCTCTTGACCTTTGGTCATGATTTCGAAATTCGAAGCTGTATGACTATCACTAACCATTTTGGCGAGTAGAATCGGCTCAGGAGTTGTACGAGATCTTCGTAAGTCCTCTTCCTCTGTTGCCCCCGAAAGGGGGATACTGATGTTTGGAATACAACTTCTGCCGGATTTCCATGATCATTACCGACACGTTCGTCCGATTGGCATTGATCCCGTCCTTGGTGCAACTCAAAATCCTCTTGGAAGTCTTCCCGGTACTCTTAACATATTTTGCCTTCCTTGTAAGGTTCAATCGAACACTGTAAATCCTCCATGATTGACTCTACCTTGTTCGGACGATATTCACTTTGGTGCGTTCAGTCTATGTTGACCTCCGTTCATCGTCGTCG
Source organism: Ixodes ricinus (assembly GCA_037355805.1). Lineage (NCBI taxonomy): Eukaryota > Metazoa > Arthropoda > Arachnida > Ixodida > Ixodidae > Ixodes > Ixodes ricinus. The sequence goes on from JAZHYW010070236.1 coordinate 20,082, forward strand.
CTTTATTTTATATTTCGATCTAATAATTACTCATAGACGTTACCTTTCAGACTTAAGTAGTGCTATATTACAACTATATACAAGCAGGGAATCGCGGCGTAGGCAGAATTTGGTTTCTCCTGCTTCGGCTATTATTTTTTGTCGTCGTCGTCGAGATTTCGTTTCTTAGACGAAAGAACCATATTAATAATGTCTTCGAGATAAGAATACAGTTAATTGCTTCTCTGAAGATGCGGCCTCTACAGCTGTAATGCGTTCATTGGAATTTCGACGTTCAATATTGAGGAGAGCGCCTTTTCATTAATCGCACTAAGCTCTACGCAGCAAAACTTAGTCTATAAAAGCTACAATGATTGTAGGCGGTGATGCAGGTAAGGCACCCGAGTCAAATGTATCAATTGGCTTAGTCGGAGGGGAGCGTTTGATACCTCCAAATTGCCCAAGAAGATATCTATTTCGTATAGGATGTTGTACCCTACGATACGCCTCAACGGGCGCTTCGAGTAATGTTATCCAATCCAGCATCCTACGCCAGCGATGTTACTTCACACTCATCCGCTCCGCCCGAGTACAGCCTCCTCACTGTAGTCAACGTGGTTCGGGTGACGGAATCTGTACACAAGCTCTATCTTAAACAAAGGAGGTTGACAAAAAAATATATACATCCAGAAAAAATGCTTGTCCCAGAAGAAGGCCTACAGTTAAAAAACTGGAAATGCCAGATATGTTCGACTATTGTCGATATTCTTATGAGGGTAAAAAGAAACGTTATGTTTTGCAACGATATAAGCAAAATAAGAAACGAGAAAGAAAGGAAAAAATAATTGCAATAACTTGTGTCAGCATTAAATAAAAAATATAATGACCAATCGGTTTTCATAACTTCCAGTCCCAAACTAGACGTTTCTCAAATAAATCGAAATATGCAAAGCTTGACATCATTTAAATTACAATTTTGGTGTTTACATACCTCCCCGAGCTTTATTTTTTAAAGTTAACAACCTCTTGCGAAATGCTTTTAAATATATTTTCAGACCCATATTAGCATGCTTAGAAACATATTTTATTCATACCATTATAGAATGGCTTCGGAAGCTGGAAAAAAGGGTGTTCCCTAGTCCGCTTTCAGTTGGATCTTTAAACTTGAGCTGTATTTGTTCAACATGCCTGAAATTTCGTTAGTTATCCGTTCAGAGAGTTGTATATACGGTATAAAGTAAGATAATTATTAAGTTTACCTTATTTTGTCGATCGTTTTATAATGCACCCAAAGTTCGCTAAAACTGTTCGCTCCCTCTTCCGAATATAAGAACTGAATTTGTAAACAGGTTGGGGGAAAGTCAGTGAATATGAAATCATCATAAGTCTTGAACTGAAAGTCCAACATTTTCCCGTTAACTGCACGAAGCATCTGTAAAAAAAGATCGTAGTGAAAGGTGTTTTGTAAATAGTTTTTGACACTTGAATCAGTCCATCAAATTTAGTATTTCGCATACATTTTTGATCACTCGATTTTTTTTGATTTTTTTAGTACAGTAGCAATAAAATAAGAATGTGGAACCCAAGAACCCCAAAAATGTTAAGGTACATAATATACAAATTTATACTTATTAAACTTTGTAGAAACCAAACTCGTAGATTATTTTGAAAACCACGGCTTTCTATAAACTTCTTGGAAGGCTCGGGTGTTCGCACCTCTGCCGATTTATTATCCGAAAAAGGTCAGTAGCCAAAAGCTCTAGAGGACTGAAATGTTTAAAAAAGTGTTAATATTAAAAAAAAGATTCATTGTTGATGAAAAGTCATTATCTATTCGAACATTGCAGTTCCCCGCAGATTAACAGCCGTATCGTTCAAAAGCTAAATATTTATATATATATATATATATATATATATATATACACGCAGGAATAGTATCGACCATTTAAAAAATTAAAAGATAAATATATATATATATACATATATATATATATATATATATATATATATATATATATATATATATATATATATATATATATATATATATATATATATATATATATATATCTTATCTTTTTTAATTTTTAAATGGTCGATGCACTCCTGCGTGTCACTGTTTTGCAGTGCGCTAGAAGATACCTTGTCGAACATTGTTTTGCGTTACAACTAGCAGCCAAACAATGTTTTTTTTTTTATCACGATATAGGCCATCAGAATAAGGTATTGGAGGATAACCGTGAAGTAATAGAGGCGGTGACGTTTCAGCTCAATATTACAATAATACCTAAGACAATGTGTAGTTTCCAAGTCTCTAATATTGAGATTACCTTAATGGCTGAACCAGTCTTGGAAACGAGCTGTTTTTTTTTTTTTTTGTATATAATAATTTTTCTTATCAGAACCTTTTTCATTTGCAGCTGTGTAGTGCCCCTTTCCTGCGAAATCAGGTGTCGTCTTTATGCAAAAATCTACGTTATTGCGTGGTGGGCGTCATGACATCACCACCGTGCTAAACTCTGTCCCCACCAAACTCTTCGTTGTCGCCCACAAACCAGCAGCTCCGAAACCGCGGTCGTCACCGCCACTACTCCGGGTTCAGGAACGTTCTCTGACGAGTTTACAAAAAGTAATTGATGAAAGCCACTTTCAATAAGAACATATCAATCAAAATGCACGTCTGAGTATTATTCTTTAGCCAAAAATCCTTTGTAAAAACACATATCGTAAAAGTAATCATCAAAAGCCCGTCTCTCTCAAAGGACACCTCGTACAAGTATTTTACTAAATCCGAAACTTTGAAAACAAATATCCTAAATCTCATCTACTAAAAGAAAATATGTCAAGGCACATCTTTCAACCACACAACAGTTGCCGCTGTCAATAGACCATTTGAAAAGTCGATCAAGCAACATTGGCAGTCATCATTTCTTGGGAACGAAGTATGTGATTGGATCCGAGTCCTGACTGAACGCTGGCGCGGCACTCGTTTTCGAAACTTGCTGAGCCGAGTTCACAGCAAACATTGACGCAACCCCCGTGTCTACAAACGTGCTCAGTGTACTTGCCCATACAGTGGCGGACTGAGATAACTGCCGCAGCAGCTACAAGATGGCGCACACATTTGTAAAGGGTGTGTTACAGCACACTTTTTGTCGTCGCTTGCAATTTTTTTTTGTAAATTTAATTCAAGCTGTTAGCCAGGAGAGAAGTCTTCTGCGTGATACTTAAAAACGAAAATACAATTCTGGCGTTGAACAACAAAAACCGCTGGTTCATTTGTAGGTTCTAGAAAAATACTATAATTGATATTGTCACAAATTATAATTGATGAGGCAACGAATGAACAGAAAGAAACTAAACGTTTAGTGTGGCGAACTTGTGCCGGAACATAAAGAAAGAGAAGGGACAGGGTCGCAAGCGTCGAAGGCGGCGCAGTCGCGAAAGCGAGCACTTGAGCGAGACTGACTCTGCTTGGCGCGGCACAGCTTTTCTTTAGGCTTGAAGCCAAAAACATTCGAACTTGATTGCTCTTGAAAAATGGGCGATTACAAGCAAAGCGACTGGCCACCGTCATGTCTCTGCTCATGCGGACAAGCCCATGCAAGAGCAAGCTTATTAAAGGTTATGTTCACGCGTAAGCGGCACATCCTTGCACGCATGGGACACCAGTCGGGCACCATGCTTCCAAGTGTCTGTTCTTTGTGAGTGTAAACCAACTACACACTTGTAAAACATTCTAGAATTTCAATTAAGTTAGAAAAATAAAACTTCAGGCGATGGTAGGAATTGAACCCGGGCCACCTGCGTTGGAGACAAACACGCTGCTGAATTAGCTACACCGACTTGGCTCCGCAGGCAGCGATATGATGAACAAATAATAAAACGGTTTCATCATAGGGTCTAGATACTCCATTTACAAAATGGTTGTTAAAATGTTCCGTTAGACGGGCTTAGGTGTTATTTTTTCGTTTATACTTGCTCACCTACAATATGTGGCCCTTTATAACAACTAATAGCTTCGTTAATATTTTTCAGATAACGTCATGAAGTTGTCGATCGGCATCATGATATAGTATATGCTTTTAATTCAATGATATAACTTTTTTAGATTAGATGTGACTTCGTTACGAAAGGCTTGAAAACTGGCCAGTTTATTTTGATTTTTTAACGTCACTAGGGCCCTGTATAAACGATTATTTTCTGCATCATTTCAGCATGTACCGCGGTAACCAAAGGATTTCAAATTGTTTTAGTCACCGCAATGTTTGGAAAATGCATGCCGTAAAGCGTTGTAAACACTTCAGTAAATTTATTATATGCATCATAGACATTTACCTGACAATATAAAAGCCCCAATAATAGTTCTCAAACTATTCTTTGAGAACTAATATTTGAGTACTGAGAACTAAAAATAGTTCCCTGTTCGAAATGCTAAATGTATTTTTATCCTCAAATTTTTTGCGTATCTACTATAAGAAAACCAACATATTGGATTGCCGTCGATGACGTCCCAGGCGACTGCTCCAGTCAACTTAGCCTCTGTGTTGATATTTCTGGTAAAAAATATTGATAGAATTAGGCGTAGTTAGGTAACCTTTTTCTTTTCTTTTTTTGAAAAAGGGGGAAGGGGGGGGGGGGGGGCTTAATCATGTTTTCTTGTCTCGGGGTTTCATAGTATGACAACTCACCAGCTAGTCTGTAACCTTATTCTAATGTATATATTACGATTCTTAACGTTATGCGAAATCAGAACAAAGAGTTAAGCGGGCTGTGCAACAATATTAGGTTGAGTGTTTTTATCTTTATACTGGCAGTGGCACTAATAAGACCCAATTATACTTGTGTCCAACGCTAAAAAGCTTGATTGTTGTGGCGTGAGTTTCTCCGATGTAAAAAGCTTTATGACACAGCCCTGGACTTGCTTTGTTGAAGTGGAGAAATTTATAAGGCAACTTGATGTGTTTGAGTTCGTCTTACAAGTAGCGTCAAGTGCTACGGAACTCTTGGAAGCAAAAGATACGCGGTGAAGCACTAAAATAAGTGGCTCTCTGTCAGCACTCTCTACGGTGCCACCAAACAAACCGCGCGAGCAAGGAAGGTTCGCGGATGCTTTACATATAAATATATCGCCATAAAAGGGTTAGGACACGCTGAAAATAATATATGAGATAACTATACTGATAGTACTCATGGGATGGTCTCATAATCTTGGTAAATTTGTCTTGAAAATAGCGCTGTACTTTCGTGGATAAATCGATTAGTATGCGAGACCTTCAGATCCGACCGATTAAAAAAGGCGGCCGAGGTTCGTGGCAGACTTGTACGTAATCCGTTGCAAGTAACAAAATTACTCGTAATCCCTAATATTTATGAGCAATTTTGTTAGTGAATAAATACATATTTCAGTAAATAATTGTAAAGTAATTTCCTTACTTTTTCAACGTAAGAGAATTGTTGTAATCCGTTACATGTTTGTTGTCATTCGAGGAGGAAATAACAGGAACTTTGAAGGCTGACAAAATTAATCGTAAAAAATATATTTTATTTTGTAAGGGTAAGCTCTACTCGAATCACACTTTCATCTGCATTTGCAAAAGGCAAGGCATAGCATTTTTAAATGCTCAAAGCCTTTCTTCACGTCACGTAAAGCCTTGACTCAAACTTTTTTTTTCTGGTTTGTTTGTTTGCAAGTTGTAACTCGTTAGATTGCTCGCCCACAACGAAGTGGGAATCACACTGATACAAAGAGCCCGACTCTCCATGCAAGCAATATTAGGCAGATTCTCGAGATCAATGTGCTTCCTTCCAACAAATACAAAGAAAAAAAAGTGGACGTGCAAAATAGTTTGTAAAGCGGATCTGTGAGCGTATTTCGTTTTCTCTCTTCAATCTTTCTTTCCTTCCTTCTGGTCGAGAGAGAAAGCAGATGGCTTCTTTGTATCAACTTCAGGGACCAATATAATCTACACTAATGAGAAAAGCGAAGTTTGATGGAGCCGTATTTATGACTCAATGGGCCAACAGGATCTAGCTGATGTTTTGGATGTCGAGAGGGTAGGGAGGTCTTGCGAAAGCGTTGTTTCTAGCCACTCAGTCGCGCGTGCTGGTGGCACCACCTATTTGGAAAAAGGTGGACTAAAAAGCTATACAGTGCAGCGGACGGCATCTTCACATGGAAACGAGGCAAGATGTCCAATGAGACTTTTTGAGAGTCAGATGTTGCTTAAGGCCACAAAAGTATTAGTTGCCTCAACAATAAACGCTTCCCTAACACTTGTGTCTTGTTTCTTACCCTAGGACAGTAAGATTGAAAGTAACGCCGCGAAAGTATTGGATTACTTATTAAAGTAACGGCCATTTACTTTTATGGAAGTGTAATTGTAACTGTAATTAGCTACATTTAGCCATGGGTAAGTGTGAATATATTTCCCATTTTTTGTTTAGTAAAGTGTACAAGTCTGATTCGTGGGCTGGGGACGTCGCCTGCCCACCGCCCGGCGTCGCCTCGTGCGCACTCACAGACTTGCCAATCTTGGCGTCTCCAGCTTCAGCTTTCTCGTTTACCTTCCACGTTTCGAGCATGCGGTCCGTTACGATTACGTCTACGGCATCACTCGCTACGTCGAAGTCTTTGACACTCATCGCAGTAGCTATGAGAGCGATTGTTTTCAACTCATGTCGGAAACTATTCATTTTGACAGCGATCCGCTGGCGACCAGCTCCAACGACGACGAGTCACGGACAAACTTGCCGTGGTGGGCGTCGTTCGTGAGAATCTCGTAGGTGCATGCAGGATGGAAAATCAAAGAGCCGGGCACGAGAGCGAAAATAGCGTTTGGGTTGTCGAGTAGAGTGAACTTTTTTTTTTTTATCGTGCCGTGGTTTGGCGAGTTTGGCGATCATGGGGGAGCCTAGAATGAGAGATCGTTCATGCACACGCTGTTTATGGACAGCATGGTGGGACTATATATTAAACAGTTTTGCTTAGTCGCAAGAAGAAATTTAACAAAATTTGTAAATTGAGATATTGCAATTGCTAAAGCCAGACTTGTACACTTTACTAAAGCAATTAAGGAATTACATTTACACTTTCCCATCGCTAAATGTAACTAATTACAATTACAATTATAGTTTCATAAAAGTAAGTGAACCGTTACTTCAAAAAGTAATCCGTTACTTTCGCGGCGTTACTTTCAGCCTTACTGTCCCAGGGTAAGAAACAATTAAGACGCAAGTGTTGTGGAAGAGTTTATTGTTGCCGCAACTTACACTTGTGTGACCTTGAGCAACATCTGACTCTCAAAAAGTCTCATCGGACATCATGCCTCGTTTCTATGTGAAGATGTCACCCGCTGCATTGAACATCTTTTCAGTCCACCTTTTTTCCAAATATGTGCTGCTAACTGGACTCGCAACTGAGTGCCTAGAAAGCAACGTGTTGGCCAGGCCTCCCCTACCCGCTCGACACCCAAAACATCAGCTACATCCTGTTGGCTCATTGAGATGCTTTGTCCTAACTGCGGCTCCATCAAACCTCGCTTTTCTCATCAGTGTAGATGATCTTGGTCCGTGAAGTTGATACAGAGAAGTAATTTTGTCTCTCTCTCTCTCCCTCAATCAGAAGGAAGCAAAGAAAAATGAAGAGAGAAAAGAAGTACGCTCACAGATCCGCTACACCAAATCGCGTGCACTGGGACATTTTCTTTTTTGTATTTGATATTTACGGGAAGGGAACACTTTGAACTCGGGAGTTTGTCTAATATCGCTTGCAAAGAGAGTCCGGTTCTTTGTATCAGTGTGCTTCCCACTTCGTTGTGGGCGAGCAAGTTGACGACTTACGATCTGCAAACAACCAAACCAGAAAAACAATTCAGTCGAGGTTTTTGGTGAAGTCAAGAAAGGCTTTGAGAACTTAAAAAAATGCCAGGCCTTGCCTTTTGTAAATGCAGGTGGCAGTGTGTTGTCGGCAGAGCTTACCCTTACAAATATATACAGTTGTTTTTTTTATTCTTGCAGATTTGTTTTAAAAGAAGTTCATGAGAGCTACAATTATGCGGTTTTGTGCGAATGAGTTATACGCCCAGGGGAAATTATGTGGGTGGCTGATCTTTGCTATAAATCGGCTAATTAATGAAAATTTACTAATTAACTTTTTAAGTAGTGAAAATGGACATATGGTTCCAATTAGAAACTTGCTGAGCGTCGTCCAAAACCCCGAAATCAGTCATTTTCAGAAAAACTTCCTGCGCGTGAGAAGCGTAGTAGTGCACGAAAGTTATCACTCGTGGAGCAGGTACAAGGCTAACGGTTTCGGTAAGGCGCCCGCGCAATTCTTCCGTCTCTTATCGAGCCCCAGCCTTGTACCTGCTCCACGAGTGGTGACTTCAGCGACTACTGCGCTTCTGACGCGCTCAGAGTCTTTCTAAAATTACTGATTTAGGGGTTTCGGACGACGCTCAGCAGGTTTCTAATTGAAACCTTATGTCTATCTTCACCAAATAAAAAGTTAATTAGTGTATGTTAATTAATTAGCCGACTTATCACAGAGATTAGCCACCCACAATAATGTCCTGCTGGGCGCATAACTCACTCGCACAAACTGCAAAACTGTAGCTTACATGACTATTTTTTTAAAGAAATCTCTAAGAATAAGAAAGACACCCGGTATATATATATATATATATATATATATATATATATATATATATATATATATATATATATATATATATATATATATAGTGTATATATATATTTTTTTTACTATTTTTTTCATCGTTTATTGTTACCTCATTTTTTTACCGCGAATGAAAACAAAAATGCAACGGATCATAACCATTTCCTTACGTTAAATAAGTAAAGAAATTACTTTACAATGACTTTCTGAAGTATGTAATTATTTCCTTACACAATTACTGATAAATGTGAGGAATTACAAGCAATTTAAATCGCAAACATTGGTGTATATACTATGTAGCCTATGAGCATTCCATTTCAAGAATAATTTGCCTCCTCTAACTATCGTGTCCTAACTCCTTTAATATGAGCCTCGCGCCGACGCCGCCAAAGAAAGTGAGGCGCACATAAAGTCAACACATTCAACGCTTAACAGTTTTTTCGGTAACCAAACCACAGATTGGTGTTTCTTTCCGGTCTGGGTTCAATATCAGATATCTGTAAAATACGGGAAAGTTGGGCGAGTTGGTGGCACAAATTTAACCCAAAAACTAGAGAGCGCCAAAAAAAAAAAAGAAACAGATGAAGAAACGGAGGAGAGGAAGACGAAGTGTACAAACAGAGTTCTGACTCAAAAAAAAAAGTGTTGGAAAAAAACATAAATTGACAGGCATCACGGATCATTCAAAACATCAATTCACCGCCCCCGCACGTGTCAAACCTGCTTGAGAATGCAACCTCTTTGTCAAATAATACGATAGAAGGCGAACCGACGCACCTATCTTTTGCTTCGAATTATAAAAGGCTTCTAAATTTGACTGGTCATCTCTTGACCGTGTTGTCCTTGTCGGCACTTATCCCAGTGTACTGTCAAGTTCCCTGCTGGCGATGATCTAATTCAAACCGATAGAGCATGCCTTTTTAATGTCTCGTTTACGCATCTGTCCGTCTGTCTGAAGCAGGGAAATGCGGTTGGTTGCGTTCGGGAGGCACTGGTCCAGTCATGCCCATACTGTATGCCTACTTGTTTTGTTGATCAGGCTACTAGCCTTCAGGACGGTGTCTACCCTGATGGCTTGCTGACTTGTACGGCGGAAAACCTGGTAAGAGGCTTCGTGACCCATTTAAGGTTGCCGGGAAAAGGAAACAAAGGAGACTTGTGCTTTTACCTGATATGCTTAAGGTCTCGCACAACCTCAATAAAGTTTCGCAATCTCATACACCGCATGTGGTTTTTCTCGGAGCCTTCGAAGTTAGGGCGTTTTTGCGCTAAAGTCGACAGGGGCACGGTTAATAGTCCTGTATGTTGGAAGAACCGCAGTGTAATGTACGTGACGTGCGTTATCGTTGTAGTTTACAAGATTAAATTGTTCATTGGCAATGTTTACATCGGACAGAGAGGAAGATGTGTGAGGGAGACGTTCAGAAACCATGCTCTACCGGTTAGATCATCGACAGCGAGGCAACTTGGGAGTACACTGTAATAGGTGAGGTTGCAAACCCGCTCTTGCTAAAAACGAGTATCTTTGGACGACGCGGTCAACAGATGACCAGAATTATTTTAGAAGCCTTTTCTATTTCGATGCAAAAAGGTAGGTGCGTCAGTTCGCCTTCAATCGCATTATTTGACAAAGAGTTGTCATTCTTTAACAGATTTTTCACGTGCGAGGACCGGTGACTTGATGTTTTTGATGATCAATCATGATTGTCGATTTGTGTTTTCTTCCAATAAATCAGTTGACAGTCAGCACTTCGTTTGTACACTTCGCCTTCTTGTCCTCCGTTTTTGTTTTGGCGATGTTTTACTTTGCTGTTAAACATCGGATATCTGATTTAAGTTTCGGTTTTTTGTTCCGAGTTTCGTCAGAAATAACTGTTTTGTTCCAGGTTACGGTTCTGTTGTTTTTTTTTCGACACACTACTCTTAGCAAACATGTCGGTCAGCTTTTTATATTTTCAATAAATTGCTGACCTAAATAAAAGTTAACAGGCTAAGCATAAATTTTAAATCGAACTTTTACAAATTTTAATAATAGCGTTTAAGTATTATGGCTATTTCTACTCTGTCAAATTTATTTGCAGCAATAAAAACAAAAAAACATTTACATGTACTCTCTCGATTTCATTCGTAAAAATATGTAAAAAAATAAAATGCAGGGTGTCCCCTAAAAATATTTTTTTTCACTGCAGAAATAAACTACGCATCACCGAATGATCTTTCACCGCTGAAATGTAGTTCTATCGTTACGGACCACTAGCCAAAGTTTCAGATCTAACAGTCGTCTCATTCCAAAAGTTATATTTGATTTTCTGAAATTTCCAATTGCGAAATTTGTAGGTAGAATCGACTTTCAGAACACATAGAGCTGAATGGCACTAGTCAGTGAAAACGGGCAAAACCCTTTTTCCCCTTGCAAGTTTAAGAATATCACATAACTTTTAAATGAGATCATGATTAGCTATGAAATATTGGCATCTGGTTCGGACCATTAACGCCACATCTGTATGAAGAATGAGTGTTTGGAAGACGCCGTATAGTCTATTTCATTTAGTAAAAAAAAACACCGTAATTACTTTTTTTTTGTTTACACGCTTCACAAACTAGGCTGAAACAATTAATATTCCCGGTTAATTTAGAATATAATGTAGCGAGCGGCCGCTGGAGTTGCTTTTGGGTCTGATGAAGATGCGTCCACTTCGAAATATTTTTTCTTTTGTTTTTTCTTCAATATCGGAATAGACAGTACTGAATGTGGCAGCCTATACTCCATTCCTAAATCCGAGAGAAGTCAGTTTTTCTGACGCCAGAACGTCCAAAATTGCCGGCTAAGCGATAATATGATATGCCAAGGACTCCTTGCAGCCTGCATTTCTTAAAGAGTCAGTGACAAAGTAAAATTAGAGCTTTCATGCACACGGGTCACAATTTCGCGAACCAATACATTTCGCTCTTTATAGCGAGGATCGTTAAATATGTTTGATAAAGCGAGGAAGCAGTCTATGTGGTTACGGAGAGACGCATGGTGAACGTGGAGCGAGAGGGGAAAGAAGGACGCGCAGACACGAAACTCCAGAGCGTCGTGTCCTGTCCGTCCCTTCTTGTCCCCCTCGTGCCAGGGTCTACCGCACGTTTTTTGTGCGAGGCGCTTTAACAGTGAGTTTTGGCAGACCGTGTTTCCCCCTCCGCTAAGCCACTCCGCTACCCGGAACGCTACAGCTATCGGCACGCAGGTGCAGTGGCGGTTTCTTTGTTGCGTAAAGTTAGCGGAGGGGGAAACACGATGCTACTAAGCTCACTAATCTTCATTCCTTCTGTGTGAAAAAGTAGTATATGCGCCTTACATTTAACTATTTGTTCGCGTGCAGAAATATTTCATATTTTTAAATATAGTAATACACAACATGTAAACACCATTTTTCATTCTCCTGAAATCTGTATTGTATGCCCACTCTATTCGAGAGGACCTCCTCTTTGTGTTACCTAAGCACACTTTAAAAATAAAGAATCTAGACGAATTAACATCTTGCGGAACAAATCTCCCCTGCAAGTATTTTTTTTATTAAGGATTGAATAATAGAATTATTCATAGTATAATGCACTCAATTTTCCGTCCTCACTAATGCAACAAGAGTATAACTTTTGAATTTGATTGCTTTGGATAAGAAACATGTAATTTTTTTATAACTATGTCGTATCATCTTTTCCCCTTCGGCTAATCACGATCATTTTAAATTAGTTGATTTACTTTACATCGTAGTATCAATTGATTCCTTTTAATTTTACAGAAAGTGGACTTTATTAATACTTTCTTTCATATAAAATATATCGAAAGCTGAACTACCTGTGATCATCTACAGGAGTTCCCTCCTGCACTGGCGTGACTGCAGTTGCTGTGATGGCTGGAAAGAAACCAGATGCAACTCAACAGAAGTGGGCACGCTCCGCACTGCAGACGCACGGGCATCCTTCTTGTTTTAACTGCGAGGCTTCGCTGTGCGAACGTTTTGAATCTGTGCGACACAATACAACGTAAAAAATTAATCTACTGTTGTTGCTGGTGTATACAGTAATTACTTTTAGTTTTAAGAGCCGAATATTAAAATTCAAAACGGGCACTCCGGTGTCTACAAAAGTATATTTTACCATGAAGAGTTACTGTTTTGGTCGTTAAAACATTAAAGATTTTATATACAATCGAAATAAATTACCTCCCAAAAACTGAGAAAAATCAGGTAACTTTGCCAATTTGACTCTAACAATATAACTTGCCTGACTAGTAGTAATGTTTTTTTATATGTTTAGTTCTCACCTACATTTTTGTGAAGTCTCAATTTTCAAGGCTGTATTCCCTCAAGTAATAGCCGCGCTGTTTATGAACAAAACTTGTGGGTCTGCTTTCCCGCAGAGCAGAAAGGATAGCGAATCACCGCGATCGGCAGAAAATGGCAGCGATTCACGAGACGGGGATATATACGTCTTTACGCGAAAATGCTATCAGCTCATGATTTCATTTTTACGGAGAATCGTGTTCTCAACACTGTTATCCGCTATGTATTTTCTATGAAGAACGCGAGTATTGGTTGCATGTGTGTTCTGCAGGAAAGTAGACTCATGGGCCTTGTTCATAAGAAGTGCGGCTATTACTTGAACAAACACAAAATTTAGAAAACCTAGCTCCAGACGGCTACTGTGCAAAAATACAAAATAAAATATTATAAGAAAATTTGGGTATGATTGCAATATTCTGAACCAGGTGCAAGAATCAAGTGTGTTATTGTGTACATTTTTGACATTACAGAGTTTTCGAAGTGTACCGCAAATGGCTCAACGAAACAAAATGAACCAACCCAGCGCAAGGCCTCACTAAAGTAATTGCGAATTACGATTCGCTTAAGAAGCGTATACAGTTACTGTACCATATATACAGCTAGCATATACTGTTACTCTAGCCTAGAGTAACTATATGACTTTGCCGCTTGGTTAATCTAGTAATCGCTGGTCACAGTATCTGCGCGGGGCACGCGTTCAAAATTCCATTTAGTTTCACGAATACTGTACAATCCAGAGAGCCGCAGTTTTTATTCTTTATTGCACTGCATTTGAGCGGTTTCTTCATATATGAATTTTACACGGACTCTAAATGCGCTTCCTACTATTATATTACTATTCCGTGGTTCGATAAACCTGCTATAAATATATGCTTTCATTTTTGTTGCGTCATCATCTATGACTCTGCGCTAGAGTTACAATAGTTAAACAAGAGTATCCTCTTGCTGTATATATATATATATATATATATATATATATAATCAGTGTGTCGAACCGAAAAAATACGGGTTCGGTTACGGTTCAGGTTCAGGTAAATTTATTTTGTTCCGGTTCAGTTCCGGTTCGATTAATTCGATCCGCGAACCGGTTCGCGAACCGGTTCGGGGCGCTGAACCGGTTCGCGAACCGGTTCGGAAATTATAAATGACAAATTGCAACATCAAAATAAATTACAAATAAAACATCTGAAATCAGCACATACGAAACGGGATACATCGTCGAAACTAGTAGTGCATAACGTTTATAAAAGCCTGTAGCCAATGCAAGCGGCAAACAACGACTGTCTGATGACAGGGCTGTCTGTCACGGGCGCTAACTCCAGCGTCTGCTGAGCGTTGGTTTGAGCGCACGCGCCCGCTTGAGTCCCATGACTACGCTGGGCAGGCGACGGAAGCAACAGAAGCTCGGCAGATCCTTTGTCAAATTCGAAAGTGCGCGCAGCTTCGCTTCTCCGCGAGCGACTAGGGTTTGTATCCCTGTTGTTTTTTCCCCGCATTTATCGAGTTTCCGGTACGAAAAAATACGGCATGTAAATCTTGACACTTCATAGCTCGATATACTCTGACCGGTGGTTGGGGCAGCGAAGAGCAGATATAATTCATGAATGCTCATTTCAACTGTAAATAAAATTTCTTTCTCTCCCTCAAACATTATCAAACTCCACAGCCTTTTCTTTTCTCATTCCGATGGAAGCAAGCTTCAAGAACTCGCGCGTTCTAGAAACGTGTTATGAAATGAGCACACAGCAGCATTTAGGATTTACGAGATTGTAAAAAAATAAAATCCCGTGACGCGATTTTTTTTTTTTTTGCACAGCCTTTCAATTTTTTTTTCCGTGCAAGCCGCGACCAGCGCAATACTGGTTCCTATGTCAAGATTCATGGATGCAGCGTTTGTCAAGATTCATGGATGCAGCGTTTATATTCCTAAGACTGAGTGAGAAGAAAAATATGTAAGCGAGGTGTGTGTCAGTTGACGGCACTTAAAAAACAAATGGCATTGATAGCACATCATAGGCTTAGACTATGGGGGGGCAACGGGGCTCGTGCCCCCCTGGTGAGATCCAGGGGGGCAGAGCCCCTCTCGAGCCCGGGCCTTGATCTTTTTTTTTTTGCTTGTGTTTGTTGTTAGTTTGTCTTTGATAATTTGTGTTTTCTCTTAAATGTATAATACTTCACCCATGTTTGTGCACCACACAATAGAACGCTAGGTTGTTTGTGGGCACTGGAAAATAAACCATTATAATTATTATTATTACTATTATTTCCGAGACGCTGTTTACGCGCCATGTAACGAGCTTCTAGTAGTAGGACGTAAACAAAATAACGCCCACGTTGCCTTTATTGACAAAATACGTGGGAAATGGAATCCCAGCGTGTTTGCGTTAGCTTCAATGTCCAGTTCTGAGAAACATAACGCAGCACCGCCCCCCGAGGTGAACCTCAGCCTGCGCCCCCCGGGAAAATGGAAAGTCTATGCCGCTGAGCACATTCATTGTCAACAGCGCGTGGCCGAACCGTTTTGACATGAGCCGGTATCCGTTATTTTTTTTCCGGTTCAGTTCCGGTTCGGGTTCATCGCGATAACAATATAACGGTTCGGGTTCGGGTTCAGTTCCGGAAAAAATACCGGTTCGGTTCCGGTTTTCGGTTCGGTTCGGTTCCGGTTCAACACCCTGATATATATATATATATATATATGGGCGGTTTCATTTGGATTCAGGCAACGAGTGGCAGTCGTATTTTTTATTTTGCTTCAAATTTTTATATTTGGTGGAGCATGTTCCTAGAAGAACAATCCTTTTTATTTTCATGTCCTGAGATGATTCGTTCCTGAGAAAAAAAAATCTCAAAGAAGCGGGAAAGAACTACGAGGTTTTGACGATTGTCGCGTGTGGCGTATTTAAATCACTCTCGATCTTAAAGTATTGAAAAGAGAACGTCTATATTTTTTTAGTGTGATATATAGGCATGTAGGTAAGCCGACATTATAACTGCTATTTATTATTCGTCGCTCCAATTTTTGTAAAAATCCCCAAACATGCCTCCGCGAACAACTGTGACCTAAAATGGGGATTTTATTTTGAGTCGACTATGTTTAGTATCGCTTTTAAAATATTACCACGTGTAAAATCATTCATCGCCTTCCAAATTAAGCAAAGTTCGTGTTTTTATCATGTACGAGTACTGAGAAATAAATTATGAAACAGAGAGGGTTTTCACTTTTTGTTCAACTTCAGCACGCTGTCTAAAAAAAACCCCATTTTTAATTTTTTTCTTTTTCTGGCGTTGCGTTCTCTTCACACCCTTCTTTTAGCCAGAATACATTTCGTTAATAGTATTTGCCTTGGTTTTGAGTTTCAAGCCTCTAAAAATGCTAAAAAAAGAGCAAATGCCGATGGTGGGATTTAACGATTTTCGTGTGTGGCGTTTTTGAACCACTCTCAATGTCAAAGTATTCAAAAGAGAGTTTCGAAATTTTTTCATTGTGATATATATGCAAGTCAGTAAAACGGCATTTCATCTACTATTTATTATTCGTCGGTCCAATCTTTGTAAAAATCCCCAAACATGCCTCCGCGAACAACTGTGACCTAAACTGCGGATTTTTTTGTTAGTCGACTATGTTTAGTTTTGTTTTTAAAATAATACCACGTGTAGAACCTTTCATTGCCTTTCATAATATGTAATATTTGTGTCTTAATCACGTACGAGTACTAAGAAATAAATTATTAAACAGAGAAGGTTTTCACTTTTCGTTCAATTTCAGCACACTGTATAAAAAAACATTTTTAATATTTTTCTTTTGTTTTTTGCTTTGTGTTTTTTTACACCCTTATTTTATCCAGAATACATTCCGTTAGAGGTATACGCACTGGTTTTGAGTTTTTAAGCCTTTAAATATGCTGAAAAATAATTTGGTTCTGTTTCAACATGAATTTAGCATTAAAAATATAAAATTTCGCATTTAAAAATCTAGGTTTCCAATAGAGAGCGTATTTTACTCTAATGTTTCAAAATATTATACTTTGATATTTCTAACGTAGTATAGATTATGTAGCGCATAGGGTTTAGGCTTGAGGCCCCTCCAATCTAGGCACCGGCAGAAATTGTCTGAAAACCCGCTCCCGGCAGTTGCGATTTCATAGTGTTTAGACGTTTGGAATTGCAAACTTGATATTATACGCCTAACGACATTCATGTTTTTGATATGAGTATTTATTCAACGTCCCTCAGATTATTATAATAAAGAATAAAATATACAGCTATAACCCATTAACCCACCATCAGCATTTGCTCTTTTTTAGCACATTTAGAGGCTTAAAACTCAAAACTAGTCCATATAACTCTAACAGAATGTATTCTGGCTAAAAGAAAAGTGTAAAAAACAAAACGCGAAAAAAATAAAAAAATATTTTTTTTACTTTTTTTTACAGTGTGCTGAAATGAAACGAAAAGTGAAAACCTCCTCTGTTTCATAATTTATTTCTCAGTACTCGTACGTGATTAAGACACAGACTTTACATAATATGAAAGGCAATGAAAGGTTCCACACGTGGTATTATTTTAAAAACAAAACTAAACATAGTCGACTGACAAAAAAATCCGCAGTTTAGGTCACAGTTGTTCGCGGAGGCATGTTTGGGGATTTTTACAAAAATTGGATCGACGAATAATAAATAGTAGATGAAATGTCGTTTCACTGACTTGCATATATATCACAATAAAAAAGATATCGAAACTCTCTTTTGAATACTTTGACATTGAGAGTGGTTCAAAAACGCCACACACGAAAATTGTCAAATCCCACCATCGGCATTTGCTCTTTTTTTAGCAATTTTAGAGGCTTGAAACTCAAAACCAAGGCAAATACTATTAACGAAATGTATTCTGGCTAAAAGAAGGGTGTGAAGAGAACGCAACGCGAGAAAAAGAAAAAAATTAAAAATGGGGTTTTTTTTTAGACAGCGTGCTGAAGTTAAACAAAAAGTGAAAACCCTCTCTGTTTCATAATTTATTTCTCAGTACTCGTACATGATAAAAACACGAACTTTGCTTAATTTGGAAGGCGATGAATGGTTTTACACGTGGTAATATTTTAAAAGCGATACTAAACATAGTCGACTCAAAATAAAATCCCCATTTTAGGTCACAGTTGTTCGCGGAGGCATGTTTGGGGATTTTTACAAAAATTGGAGCGACGAATAATAAATAGCAGTTATAATGTCGGCTTACCTACATGCCTATATATCACACTAAAAAAATATAGACGTTCTCTTTTCAATACTTTGAGATCGAGAGTGATTCAAAAACGCCACACACGACAATCGTCAAAACCTCGTAGTTCTTTCCCGCTTCTTTGAGATTTTTTTTCTCAGGAACTAATCATGTCAGGACATGAAAATAAAAAGGATTGTTCTTCTAGGAACATGCTCCACAAAATATAAAAGTTTGAAGCAAAATAAAAAATACGACTGCCACTCGTTGCCTGAATCCAAATGAAAGCGCCCATATATATATATATATATATATATATATATATATATATATATATATATATATATATATATATATATATATATATATATATATATATATATATATATATATATATATATATATATATATATATATATATATATATATATATATATATATATATATATATATATATATATATATATATACATGGTGAAGGTTTACAAAATGCTTGTTTTGATATATAGGCAAAAGTAGGGTGCGAAAGACAGCAGCCGTAGGATGATAGAAATAAAAATCTAATTTAATGACAAAAAAAAGTCACACAAGAGAAAAGAGTGAAGGGCAAAAATAAAAGTTGTGTTACATTACGAGAATAATCAAGGCTAGACACAAGAACGCTAAACAGGCAAAAAAATACACTTAAAAAATGACAGAATAAAAGTCAAAGTTTAAACACATGACCTTACAAAAATAAATTCATAAATGAACAATTAGATTTAAAAAAATGAAAGAGGGCTTGACCGACCTCATGCCATTTGCTTATTTTTATTTTGTAATTTTTTGTACTTTGTAGTTTTTTGTTATCACGGTAAACAGACGGGCGATTTTTATTGGACAAGAACTTTACATGTTTCTATTTTCCAGACATAAGACTTGCGGAACAGGATTTAAAAATAAAAAGTTATAGCCGTCCTGGGACGACGTCGAATTAAACACTGCACGACCACAGCGCGACGGACCTCACGACATTCTTCAACTGCTATGATAGACGCAATGTCATTCTCGATTACAGACAGCAACAGAGTGATATGCTTTCGAGATTAAGCTGTCCAAAGAACCGTTCAGGAATGCTGGTTGCTCGCACCCTGCGAAAATCTCGCTCCCTTCTCTCTTTCTGTCTGTCTCTCTCTCTCGCAAACACACAAAAGAGTACATATCAATAATACCTTGAACATGAGCACACATACGAACGCAAAATAAGAATCATGCGACGGTCGACGTCGTAAACGCTTGGAAGGCACCAGCGCAGATGAGGTAAACCAAAAAAGTGAAAGCCGTTTACGACGCCATGTAACGCCGAATTAGAGCGCAGCTCTTGAGGAGCAGGAGGGAAGGGTACTGGGGGGGGGGATCACGAGACGTTGGACCTGGGGAATCACGTGCCGATAACGATGCCGATGACGTCATCAGTGACGTCACGCGTCCCACAATGCACCGCGCGGTTACGCCGACGGCGACGCCGCTCAAGCTGGAAACGGGCGCCTCAGAGCTGCGCTCTAAAAGCGACGTTTCTACAGTCTTGAATCCGAACTCTGTCCTGGCACTCGGGAAGATGCGTGTTTTCTTCAGCTTCCTGGTTTACCATCCCGACACGCGATAGCCAAGAACAACGCTTCACATGAAAAATGCATTCTCAAAGTGGAAACCGCAAAGACCACGCCAACGACAAGGTATAGTGCCATGCTGGTTGGAGGATTGCGCAATATCATACAATCGCGAGGGACATGCCCTGTGCATAGACAGGAAGCGCACGCCTCGCTATCTCCTTATTACAGGCAGTGTTGCTTACTGCTTCCCTGCTTCGATAACCTAAAGAAAGCTGAAATCGATCGGAAGCCATATTTTTTTAGATTATCCAAGCAGGAAGTAGGAACCAACATTGCCTGCGATAAGGAAGGTAGCAAGGCGTTAAAAGCGAGAACTTCTCAGGAAAGCTTCCCGTCACCGTGAGTGGATGGTCATTCAATTTAGATGCACCCACGCTAGAAACTTCATTTGGTGTCAGTGGCCATATGGTACTGTTCCTAAAACAAATATGAAATCGATTGGAAGCCATGTTTCTTAGATATTTCTTAGAGCAACACTGCCTGTGTTAAGGAGAGTAGTGAGGTGTTTCAGGTGGGGATTTCTCAGAGAAGGCTTCAAGTGAGCGTGAGTGGACCGCATTTCAATCCAGACGCATTAACGCTAGAAACAAATTGAGACGTCGTCGTGTTTCTTGCATCCAGTCTCAGGTGGTCTAACAAAATGGTAAACCTACACCACCTCGCCTGCGCCTAACTGTTTTTTCATTTGGTGTTAGTCGCCATATAGTATTGCTCCTAAAGCCATGCTGAAATCCATCAGAAGCCATATTTTTTAGATTATCGAAGCGGGAACCAACACTGCCTGTGTTAAGGAGAGTAGAGAGAGATGCGCTACAGTTGGGGACTTTTCAGAAAAGGCTTGCTGTGACCGTGACTGGACGCTGTTTCAATCCAGACGCATCCACGCTACAAACTTCACTTTTGGTGTTATTCGCCATATGGAATTGTTCTTAAAACAATGCTGAAATCGATCGTAATACATATGTTTTAGATTATTGCAGCAGGAACCAACACTGCCTGTGTTAAGGAGAGAAGCAAGGCGCTGCAGGTGGAAACTTCTCAGAGAAGGATTCCCGTGAGGGTGAGTTGACGGTGTTTCAATCCAGACGCATCCACGCTACCAAACTTAATTGTGTGTTAGTCGCCATATAGTAATGCTCTTAAAACAAATATAAAATCGATCGGAAGCCACATTTTGTTTTTTGTTATCGAAGCAGACACCGACACTGCCTTTGTTAAGGAAAGTAGTGAGGCGCTGCGGGTGGGGAC
>JAZHYW010070240.1:0-33653 GCA_037355805.1 Ixodes ricinus
ATCTTTCCTGTGACGTCACGTATTTGGTTTGGTCATGTGACCAGTGGTCACATTTGCGTACAATGGCAGCCGCCTAGTGGGGGTCACTTTCGAGTGCAGACCGGAACCCTGGTTTATCGCTCTAAGCCCCTCTACCTCGTTGCTCGGTACACACGGCACACCCTGGGGCCGAGATAAATTATCACTTGCGATCGCTGCGCCACAGCGATCTTCCGGCCGTCTGCAGGCGAGACGGTGGGTTCGACAGCGGGCGTGTGTGTGGTAGGGCGGCAAGGGGAGGGGGGAACAAAAGATTACACTTGTCGTCCCTCTTTTGGAATTGATTTTCTTTACTCAATCGCGTAGAATCACGAGACAAAACACTGACTGGTGAAGAAAATTTTTTCAGTACCTTAAATTGCAGCTGCATATTCATTTTTGATAATCACATCGAAATACGTTGAAGGTTGTTTTTGTTTGATCAAGTGCCTGCACAAAGTAGGACATCGTAAAATATAGGCCAAAATTTTTGTACCGAACTTAGTCCAGCTCCAAGGTACTTACTTTTTTTTCCTTTTTCCTTGATCACATCTGTTTAACAAAACGGTAACCATACATGTTACTGAGAAGGTTTTGTAACCTTGATTGGTATGAAAAGGTTCAATATATCATTTCTTTATTACTGGGCCCACGTGTTTCTTTCAAACAGAACAAGTTGCTAACAAGACAACCAGTGTTTTATTTACAAATTTAGAGTCTTAATAAAGTGGGTTACAAAAGATTAGATATAATAGCCGGCGGAAAGTGCAACTGCACTATACAAGAAGATTAAGATCAAGGAGGCACCACGCAATACTACGCGCTGGTTAACGGCGTTAAACAGTGTGTCGCAACCGTAGCATCAAGCTTTGCTTTGTTCCAATCGGCATAAGTCCGCTTCTGGGGGTCCTGAGGCGCAGTAAAACTAACAAAAAAATACCGCGTTATTCTTCCCTGGCCCGCGACCACGGCTCTCATCCTGTATGGTAAGAAAATTATAGAGCGCGGCCACGAAGGATGGCTCGGCCCAAAGCCACGCCCATTTACTCTCATTGCTTTCCACAATTTGTGTGCAGCGGTGCGGTGGAGGGGACGCCATGACATGGCTACTTTGATGCGCCTCCAAACGTGTTCGATGTTATTCAAATCGGCTCCTTTCGGGAGCCAAGGCAGCTTCATCAGGCAGCGATCATCGAGGAGATACGAGCGTGACAACGAATTTTCCACTCCGGCGTTTTCTTGAGATAGACAGAAATGCATGTTAGCTTAAAACGTGAACATTGGGCTACACGGAACACGCATCGTGATGGTGTCCGTCGGCCAATATTTTCGCTAGCAGACGGCCGGAAGAGCGCAGCGGCGCAGTGAGCGCAAATGAGAATTTATCTCGGCCTCAGGGTGCACCGTGTTTACGGAGCGATGCGACAGGCGGCGCAGGGAGTACCGTGAACAGGCCGGAGCGCTGTTTCAGCTCATATTGTCCGCGATAGTACGCCAAGTAAAACACGAATGTATCTTCGCGCTGTTTTTTGAAGAAGGGATATGTACAAATATTTCACAACATAGCTGTTGTGTTTCAACTTTACTGTTCTTATCAATCAATTTGTTTTGTTGTTGGAATTTCAATTGCTTATGAATGTCTTGCTTATAACCGTTTTGTCGAATAGCCGAGCTGGCTAATTCCGTTAAGATCGGCTCCGGATGAAGAAGCAAAAGGCAATTTCGAACCAGGTACTTTACTGCGATGTTAGTATGCTCTGGAAGAAGTCGAATGTGCACATAGAAAATTTTACGCTTTTACTGAAATTAATAAAAGTGGAGTTACAGAAAAAGCAAACTTCTCACGCGTGCAAAACAAAAAAAGAGGAGAGCGTCGTTGCGCAAATAAAGTTGATTTCGGTAACGTTATATACGGTGCACAAATTCCGCTTGTTAGCGCCGGGACGACTAACGTCTTCTGCGTCTTTTACGGTAAAAGCCGGCACCCGTTAAACCGTTTGCAACTCCTTCTCCTTTCCGATTCCACTTTCTTTTTATGTTTGAGGCGACGCTACCCGGCGTGGTCTCTCTTCCTCCTGCATTTATGTTGTGTTTTTTGTTGATTTTTTTTTCTTTTTTGTTTACTTGACGTTGGAACCATCGCGTATTTTGCTTTGCCTTTTTTGGCTAGTTTTTATTCTCTTTCCTTCCATTCGGCGCTTACTGCCGCCGGTTCGTCTGCTGATCTGCTACGCTATGCTCTGACTGAGGACCGTCTGCAACTTTGTTGTTGTGTCTGTTTTCTACCACTGTCGTCTGCGATAATCTCCTATTTTCGCCTTCGATTGAGTTTCTAATCCGAAATATTCATATATGCTTTTTGATATTTATTAAATATATTAAAAATGTAAGCTCGTTATACATTTTTATTCGGACTTTATTTGTTTTCGTGGGCATATCTGCTATGGGTCATCGTTTGTTGATCAATCGGCCGCCTTCGGGCATACACCAGCGCATACTTGGAGATGGCAGGCATGCCATGTGCTGCCTACCTCTGAAAATATAAGTTTTTGCGATGTGGTAGAAAATCCTTCTTCCGTTTCTCAAATACCGAACAAACGGGAATAATTAATTTGCTGAAATATTCAAATTAAACTGGATGAGCTATTCAAGTCTGGCTTCAAAATCACCACTGATGCCTTAACAGACGATTATGACAACTCCACGGAGATCGCGGAGAACTTAGCGGACGACAGGCCATATGCACTACTGAACATTCAGTCCTATGGAGCCGGGTGGGCAGCAAGTGAGATCTGTCATCATGCTTGCCAAGGTCAACTGCAATCAGAAACATGGAACACCTCGAAAGACATTTTGTTGAAGAACAAAAAATATTCGCATGCGAAAATGACACCACCCTTCGACTTCGCTGGTCGCCTAGCTGGTAACATCAGCCGTGCCTTCGACACACATTTCACTGACATATTGCACCAGAGAAGAGTTCAGGTGAAGGCGGACTTGAGGCCGCTGATCGACACTCGAAACAAAGGCACGGTGTGCAAAGCTTGCCTGGACACGTACGTCAACAAGTACTTGAATGTACTTTTGAACTGCTTCGTCAAGCGAGCAAGCGAAAAACCTGCCAAGGTCACTGGGAAAAGAAATGCGAAAGCAAAAAATGTCACACACTGTTTGCACGTACCAGATTGTAGCGTGCGACTCTTATTTACCGGGCACGTTGAGCTGTGACTACGTTATTTCTTTCCCCTGTTTTGTTTTTAGGTTCTACCAACGCCGCAAAGCAAATAAGCAAACGTGTAACAAGCAGCTGCAAAAAAAAAAAAAGTTAAGCTCTTTTTTTTTTATGAGTTTTGTCGTGTGGTTTCCGCTTTGTTTCTTGTGTACTCAATACCGACGACAAAAACCACCTGCGCAACGATCGTCGTCGTTGGAGGAGTTTCTTTGCTGGGTGATTTGTATCGTTGTATCGTCTGCTAACTTCTTTGCTTTATTCGCCGTTGTCTTGCGACTGTTCCCTATTTTTTCTTTTCGTCTGGGATGAGGATTTCATCTTTCCTGCATAGTTCGGAAAGTGTTTGCAAGGTAATTTTTCTTGTTATTTTTTTTATGCTGCAGCGGCTGGTGCGCTTGCTCTGGTAATCTTAACATGTTGTTTGCTCGCGTTTTAATAGTCACCTATTCAGGTAACAAATTGTGACAACGCAGTTCGTAACGAATCAACAGTAACCTCTTACGACGTAGTTCGAGTAGCTAAACGCCTTTTTCCGCTTCCCAGATGCGCTTCAAACGCGTGTGATCCCCTGAGTGGCGTTTGAGACCGCTAAATAAACTGCTCTATCTTTGTTTCTGCAGGCCTTGTTATTTGATTGTCCTTGCCCTTGCGATCAGTGGATTCCGTTTTGCAAGCGGACTGACTGTAATTAATAGTTTCAGCTGTCGGGGTGACGAAACTGGGCTCGCGAAGCTCGAGGACGTCGCAGAGCCTATACTTTTCCATTGCGTCGTCTGCTTCCGTAGACTCCGAGTCCGCTAGAGGCGCCACTGTCGCGTTCGCCGTCGCTCCAATGGGTTTTCGGAGGAGTTTCCAGTATTGGCGAAGCTATATGGTATTTGCTGTAGCTCTAGAACTAGTCTTGCAAGGCTTCAAGGTCGCTCCAGCTCAAATATAATTAGAGTAGCTGCTCGCAGAGTGTGTTCGCTTGTGTTCTTCTCAGTTTCGGTATAGTTGAAGGCCTAAATCTTCGATGACAGACTGTCAATACGGCACACGAACGCCAAAAACAATCCGAGAACGAGCGCCAAAGTAGAGTGCTACGGATGGGACTGATTTGGCTAAATACAGCTAACAATACTTATACTGATTTTAGATTGTATTTTGTTTTAGCCGGCTTTATTTGGTTTTACCTTAACAATTTTCGTAAACAAAAAGTACTTGCTAAGCGCACGTAATTTACGTTTTTTTAATATTTTGTTTTTAAATATTATGCTCGTTAGCCGGATAGGCGCTGCAAGCGAGAAACGTAAACGCCCTGCGCTGCGCTGCGAAACCCTTATTCTATAAGCCGTCGTCGCCAACCCTGTTGCGTTTGGGTCCCCCGATTTCTGAGGGGAACCCAAAAGTTGGGGCCCCGCATTCTAGAACTCTCTAGTAGTGGAGGCGCACCATATACAAGTTGGGTTCAATATTGGTCACTGCGAGAGCGAACCCTCACGGTAACCCCTTCTCTTTGTCTCGCAAATACGCACGCACGCACGCACGCACGCACGCGCGCACGCACGCACGCACACACACACACGCACACACACACACACACACGCACACGCACGAAACAGCACATGCACACACACACACACACACACACACACATATACGCACAGAAACAGGCACATGCACACAAACACATACGCACACACGATATACAAACACGCCCATGTACACGCACATATGCATACACAGGTGTTACACACGAACGCATGCTGTACTTGGAGATAAATTCAATTGCAGTAATTGAATTACATTTAAGGGTGATTTGTGTTTGTATTTACTAGCTTTTTGAGTAGGATTATTCTTAGATGTAATTTAATTACTTCTAGCCCCAATATTATAAAAATATCCATACGTGATTGGACACTCGCATACGTGTGAGGAGAAATGTTATCACATCAACATCACTGAACTCAAGTAGCCCTCAAAAAACAGTAATTGAAAATTATTTTTCATTACCGTTAAAATGGTATTTACAATTATGCATAATTATTTTCTTTTGCACTAGTGATTCTGGTAGTAATTACCTACTTTTGAAAAAAGTAACTGTAATTGTAATTCAATTACATTTTCGAAATACTTTACATAACTATGACGCACGAATGAATGCACGCACCTGCAGACACAAACGCATACTTGCATGAACACACACACACACACATGCCTACACAGACAGTAACAGACACACAATGTGTATTCAGCCCTGACGGAAACACACCCCAGCTCGTGAACTCACAGTGAACGTCGAGGTTGTACGACGCTTCGATCGAGCTGCCGATGATGTTGGGGTTCTCGGCCACACACCGCAGTCGCTTGCCGTTGTCCTCCTCGTTGGCGTGTAGGCCACCACGGAGAAGACGCGGTTGCCGATGAGCAGCACCTACGCGCCACAATTTACGCCGCTGTAGTGCACAAAGGGACGCTGATATTTAAAGTATACTCACAAGCTATGATTTCATAAATAGCACAATTAGGCCTAAGTAACGAGCTCCGGACAGGGCAGAGCCCTCTATGTAGAGAGTTCGGTCATTAATTGGTAAGAATAGGGTGACAAATGTTTAAATGACCTTGGGCGCGTCGATTGACAGCACTTGTAACTGAGAGATGTAAAATTTCATGAAATTTTGAGGGGCTTGAAAAAAACAGGTTTTTTCATGTTTTTTTCAGAAAAATACGAAAAATTGAAAAAAGACGATTGCACATAGAGCTATAAAAAACCCGATACATTTATTTAGTTAACACTGAAAAGAATTTAATTGTTACATTACTGCACAACAGAAGTCCCAGGCTCCAGCAGAGCCTCTGTTTTCTAAATCTAGGTACGATTTCACGTCAAGGCATTGATTTTACATCAAAGCGTCAAGACTGACATTTATATCAATCCGTGTCCGATAACTCCGATTCATTTCCACTTGACGCGTCAATGCTTCGCTGTGCAGCGGACGAAGCCTTCCGGACATTCAGGTTGGAGTGCACGTACACAAGTTTTTGCACGCGATACCCTGCGAGCCTGCTGCGTAGCTTGGTGTGCACATTTCCAAACTCTGACCAGTTTCTTTCACATGCCGCAGAAGAAGGGGGAATCTGCAGTACGCGAGAGGCGAGGGGAGACAAGGGTTGGTTGAAGCAAAGTCCTTGCCACCACGTGGATGGATCCAGGTGCTTCGCAGACTCCCAAACTCCTTCTTTGACCAAATTTCCTTGCAGGTTCTGTATTCTGCGACGTTAGACAGACGTTTCCCACGTCCAGCGAGAGGTGGACGGGCGATGCGGCAGCGATTCACAGTTTGAGAGCTTTTTTTTTTTTTCAATTTTATCCTAATTAAAAAAAACGAAAAAAATGTTATTTTTCCGAAATTTTTAATGTTTTTTTTAGCCGCTTACATCTCTACTTGTGACCAACCACCATCCACGAATATACCCCTGGCGGAGGCAATAAGCTTAACTTATATCCTCGAATCACAATTTGTGGGTAATTATATATTCCAATATTCCGTTTCAGCACGCTAAAGTTTAATTTTGTGACTCTTCGTAACTGAAAGGAACACATATTAGGTTGTTGTCACGGAAAAATTAAGAATACACTTGGAGCGGTAAAGACCGCGGACTCTGATTCGTCGGAGTTTTGACCCTAACCCCAAACGTGCACCCCATGTTCGCACTTTCGCCTCAAGTTTCAGTTAACTTGTTTCATCAATGTCACATTTTCTGGCTCAGTGAACGCACTCAGCACCTTCAATCTACCTATTTCTACCAATCTCTTACAATTATCTATTCATGCACTTTCAGCCTCCCGCAGAAACAAGAAATACCTGCGCCGCGGTACGCGCCTCTTTCAAGGTCATCAGATATTTTTACTTCACAGGATTATCACAAGGGAAATATGCGGCGCTGGTGGCGGCGCCGCCTTTGCTGCTCCACCCCGGCTCCCACCGGATCCTCTCATTGACTAAACTCTCTCTTTATACGGCTCTGAAACAGGGGTGGTAAAAACAGGAGCAGGACTCGGCAAATCGTAAGTGGTGACATCGGCGGTACCGAGAGAAACAACGGGTAAGAGAGCGAAATAAAGCGGAGAAAGAAAGCACACGATAGGTTAGACATGTTTCTTTTGCCCCGTTGAGTTGAAGTTGTTCAAACGCTTGTCAAACTCTTCTTTTTTAAATTTATATACAATGCGCGACGCCTGTGCTTTCCTGTGCAATAAGCTAGAAACAAGTTAGGTGCAGAACTTATAGGTGATGTTTGGCGCGCTTAATACGCACCAGCATATTAAGGCGGTGTTAGGAATATGATCCCGTTGAGGATACAAACCTTTGGAGAGCACATACTTTTGCCGTTCTGCGTGTTACTTATTTGAGCCATCTAAAAAAATTTTTTTTTTTTTGCTGATGTGCAATGTGGGAGAATGGAGCTTGTCAGTGCGACCTACTGTCGATGTATCTGATGCATAGATCTGAACAAATTCGTTTATTTTGCACAAACAGTACATTTGTGACAGGGAGCTGGAAAAAAGCTGCAGGCCTGCAACCAGCTGATCAACGCCCCAGAACAAAATGGAAAGCGGCCAACCATGCTTACCTTAGAAATTTAATTCATATTAAGCCAAAGGTTCAAAGTTGACCCTTTTGGGTAGTGTCCTCCCCTAAAAGAAATAAAGACTGCCTTCGAAAAAGTTGATTTCTTTTCGAGCGTGTATATTGGGAATCTTTCATTTCTTAGTTGTCCCAATCTTTTGAAGCACGGTTAAACTTGAAACATATAAAGTCATAATAACAGTTATCACCACCAAAATACATCGGGCAAAAGCGATAATAAAAGCGGCCTACAAAGAAGCCTGGAGAGTCCGACTGTAATGGAACGGTACAAGCAGGTGCTCAGGAGAATCCAATGCTTGTGAAACACTTCGCTTTCGCTCTACTATGTCTTGTACCTCTAATCTTACACTTTAGCTAATGTGCAATGGGGTGGATATAGGTTATGAAACAAATCAGCTTTATTTTTCTTGCTGCTCTGTCCAGACTCTGTTAGCCAATCTTTTCGGAGACTGCTCTTTAGGGCAGGCATTCAATCCTACACGTTTTCACTTGGTGCTGGTTACCAGCACACTCACCTATGAGTGAAGACAGGCTTACAATGCACTGACACGGCCGGAATACTGGAGAAGAACTACAGCTGCCAAAATGCACTGCCATACAGCGGTGAGCGTCGCGCGACTCATAATGAAATATTCGAGCCCAGGTCTGATGGGATTCGGCATTTGGCCAAAGCTTTTAATTGGCAACTGAATTAAGATAATAAGTGTCAAGTACTATAATCGGACTACACTAGGGGAGCAATGAAGGGATAGAGGCATTCATTCTGTCCTATTTACTTTAAGTAGAATATTGATAGCACCTTTGTGCATTCACGAGACTAAGAATGTCTCTTCACATTTACACCCATGCTGAACGTTTCCCAAACACTGCCATTTTTCCGATTTGTTTG
Source organism: Ixodes ricinus (assembly GCA_037355805.1). Classification (NCBI taxonomy): domain Eukaryota; kingdom Metazoa; phylum Arthropoda; class Arachnida; order Ixodida; family Ixodidae; genus Ixodes; species Ixodes ricinus. The sequence continues at coordinate 8,771 of JAZHYW010070240.1, forward strand.
CGGGACCAAAGTTGACATAAACAACACCACAAACAAAAAAGTCATAAGATAAAAAAAAAAGTAAAAAAGAACTGACACGTAACAGACTGGGAGACCAATTGCACAAAACCGACCCCAGCATAGCTCTTGGAAGAACACAAGTCACCCCCTCAGCCCGAGTGAGTCAACCGCCGCCTTCTCCCGCTTTGAACATCTTTATTGCAAACGCCAGAGCGTGTGCTACAAACAAGAAGAGCTACTTTCCACTGCTGACATGGTTGTTATCAGCGAAGCGTGGCTCACAGCAGATATTCCGAACTCCGGATTAATTTTGAATGAAGCCTATTCCGTCGTTCGGAAAGAGTGCATCGGACGTAGAGGGGAGGAGCTTTTATTGCGATAAAAAAGTGTCTGCATGTTGAAAACTTCGATATCATTCCAACTTTTGAAGGCGTGTGGGCCAGAATAAAAACTTGTACTGTTCCTGTTAAGGTTCGTTCACATACTTGCGCCCTCTTAGAACCGGGTGCCTTCCCAGACACTCGGACCCGTCAAACGTAATTTACAAGACGTAATTTACAAGACGTAATTTACAATCCCATGTCCCATAGATCGCCTTCAAAACCTTTGGAAGACCTAAATTAGAATCCGCTTCCATCAACTGGAGCCCTCGTCGAGTCTACTTAATTAATCATCTCGAGTTAGCCCAAAACTGATTCATCTTATCATCGTACGACTATTCCATAATCTTGCCTTTGCCTTCTTCATAAAATTTACTACCATTGCCCAGGGCTAAGAAATGCCCTCTCCTCTCCTCTACTCTACTCTACCTCTACTCTCCTCTCCTCTCCTCTCCTCTCCTCTCCTCTACTCTACTCTACTCTACTCTACTCTACTCTCTACCCTACCCTACTCTACTCTACTCTACTCTACTCTACTCTACTCTACTCTACTCTACTCTACTCTACTCTACTCTACCCCCCCCCCCCCTTTAATAGAATATCCCATCCCGCCTAAATTACTCTCGTTCAATTAAACAAATTTCTGGTAGAACTAATGCATTTAGTGAATCATTCCAGCTGCCATCCTCTATCCCAGGGGTTCTCAAACTGGGTTCCGGGGAACACAGGGGTTCCACGAGCTGGTCTCATGGGTTCCACGAACACCCAAATTGCAACCCCTTCCCTCCCTCCCCCCATGCCGCAGGCTGCGCGGCAGGACCATGCAAAGCGCCTTCATCTCACTTTGTACTGACATCGCGATTGATATGGTGGGGATATATGGGAAGCAACACAAGCAAACTTGCCTACAATTGTGCATCTGTTGCTTCTCGGTAGGCAAATATGGAGTGGAGGGGGGAGGGAGGGGGGAGGGTTCCGCGGCAGTTTTTGAGGCTTCCTGGGGTTCCGTGAGACCAAAATGTTTGAGAACCCCTGCTCTATCATTAGTGTCACTGATGCAGCAAAATTTTATAACCTTCTACTAGGTAGCCCATTTTAATTGAGCACATATATAGGTAACTTCCGCTGTTTTTATTTTTGTATAGTTTGTTACTGTTTTGTGTCACTATAGCAATATTCTATGCATTGCCCCTCCCTATTTAATGCCCTAAACGGACCTTAAGGGTGAAATAGATTAAAGGAAACTAAACTCACTCATCACAAAGTGATGCTCATTCTTGTCGATGGGATATGCTCCTTAAAACCCTCTTGAATTACCTTCTGTCATCCTACATAAACACTTAATTTCTCAAGTAAATTGTTTTCTCGCAGGGGTGACGAGGGTTACTTGGGATACCGCAGTATTAAGCTGCTACGAAGCACCGACACTGCTGCAAAACTCTATGAGTCTCACTCTGAGCTTAGTAAGTCCACCATCGAGAATCTTGATCAGCTTGAAGAAAACATAGTAAGCACCTTAATTTAAATGTATAAATCTTAAATTAAACAAGAGGATTTTTTTTTTTAAATTGGTTAGAAGCCAGTTGCTGACGACAAGGGTGCATGGCTCGCTAAATCACAAACACAACTCACTGACAGACTTGACGCACATACTTGACCGCTGAGTCTCTGCTTATCAAGCGCTTCGTCAAACGTTGTCCCAGAAATAAAGAAGCTCAACTCCACCAAGATGGACACCCAGGTCCCACCCAAGATCCAAACCACCTCAGACAGATCTGCCTCCGAGTGCAAGCACCGTTCAGTGTTTTGGCAAAAGGCATAAAGGTGCTTGACTGTGCAGCAACAATTATGCCGTCCTCACAGCGTACCCAGAGAATGAAGTATCTGCCAAGTACCTGAGATGACGGCGATCTTGCTGGAGCCATGCTCAGTCAGGGCTATCCTCTCGGCCTCTTCCATCAGCAGTGTTCCAAAGCCCTAGCAACAACAGCAAACAAGAGCAAAACACTTTTTTCACTTGATAACCTTTTGCTTAATCTTACTCTTCTACTTTCTGGGGTTCAATCTATTTTGTGAATACCTAGTATTACATCTTTCTTTCGGAAAATTAGCCCCAGAAAGGTGACAGTTTTCCTCCGAAAAATGAACATCAATAATATGAATATAATCTTTTTCTTACAAAACATCAACATCATTAAGGAGAGTTACAACTTTTCCTTCCAAAAATTATTATTATTATAGAAAAGGAAAAATTAATCGCCACTTTTAAACGTGTATAATGTGCAGACTACGAACCGGAAAATATGGCAGTATTAAACGAGCATTCATGCAGGTGCGATTGGCCCTCCTATTTCTCATAAACTTTGAAATCGACTAAGAACTATAAAATACCGCATGTCCCCAAAAACGTTTACCATTTCACTGCAGAAGTAAACTATGCATCGCCGAACGCTGATTGTCTGCCCAAATGTAGCACTAGAGGTTCGAACCAGATGCCACGATTTCAGAATTGGCCGTTATCTAATTCAAAAGCTACATACTAATTGATTTGCTGAAATTTTCAATGGAAACAAAGGCTTGTTGTGCCCGTTTTCGGTAATTGGCACCGTTCAGCCCCCTAGGAACCGAGCGGACGTTAATTCGAGCCTTGACCAGGGCACACCTGGCGGCGAGCGGGACAATTTCATTGGGAAGCTACTGCAGTTGCTGCGTTGGTTGTGCACAGTAGCTTCAGCAGCGGGTCAGCACTAGGTAGTTTCCGAGACGGCTATTCCGCACAAAAAAGCCGCAACAACTGCTGCATGGTCGGCTGCAACAGTAGGTACGTACAAGACCGCCAACGAGGTAAAGGGGCTTACAACGATAAACTGGTATCCCGTTCACCAGGCAAAAGTGACCCGAATTGCCTGCTGCCACGTTGTAGAATTTTGACCACTAGACACGTGACTGTAGCAAATCCTGAGGTTTTTACGCAAAACTGAGCCGAGATTTGTGTCGCGATCGCTGTAAAAAACAAAACTAATTTTTTTGATACTGTTAGCCCCAGAGATCAGTGTCTAGCTCCGATGAAAACCCAAAATACCGCACCGCGGCTGACGGCATCTACCGGAGGCATTGCGAAGCTGCCCCGAGTTCTTGTCGTTAAAGCACATTTTAGACTATAAACAAACGAAACATAACTTGTTTCGTCAGTACTGTTATTAAAGATCAATAAGCAATTATTCGTGCGTGGTACCTCGTTATAATCAAGATGTAAAACTGTAAGGTCACGTGTCTAGTGGTAAGAAATGTGCAACATGGCGGCGGCCGACTGGGGGTCCCTTTCAACTGCCTGTTTATCGCTCTAGTGCCCTCTACCTAGTTGAAGAAGGCACACGGCACAAAGATTTATGGCTACTCTTCGAATCCATACGAGGCGGAGCGCCACGCGACCTGGGTGCGACTTGTGCGCCATAATCCAGGCGGATGATTTGTTTAAAACTGCTATTTCTAATTTCTATTGTTCATAACTAATATGTGCTTTGCCTTTAAGTTATTCATTGTATAATTTTTTTTGTTGAATACAACCCACTCCCCTCTGTAATGCCGTTGGCCCTGAGGGTATTGAAATAAATAAATAAATAGTGAAAGCGACGTTTCTCACCTTGCATTTCTCGTTTTGCTATAAGCCGCTGACCAATAATACAATTCACTTTTTCTAGCAACGATGCAACAACATGGACATCTACAGCAAACTCGAAAATATGCGGCAAACACTTCACCGGGAACGACAAGTGGATGAAGCCGCCTACACAAGCTACAACCCGTCTATCTTTCCATCAGCCTACAAAAAAAGAGTAGTGCTGGGAATTGCGGAACAGCCCGAAAACAATCATGCAGTTCTTGTCAAACTGATTCAGAAAGCAATAGAGGTACATCATTAGCGCAATCCACTCAACGCAAACTAAGAAAACTCTCTTATGTACTTACGCGAAGCTCAACGTTTTTCGCGGGCACGCTCAATTAAGTCTGCGGAGTACAGCGCGCCGTGACATCCACTTGTCCGTAGAAACGGACCTCCTTCACGTCGTACACGTGGCCAAATTTGAAGCGACCGGCTCGCTCGTTTCCCTCGTATTAGAGAGCTCCGTCGACCCCCATTTTCCCATTGAAAATTACAGAAAATCACGTAACTTTTGAACGAGATAACGGTTGGTTCTGAATCTTTGGCATTTGGTTCGGATAGCTAAGCTTCATTTGGGCGGAGGATGAGTGTTGGCAGTGTGTAGTTTGTTTGCACTGTGAGAAAAACCCTGCTCATTTCGTTTCTTTTTTCTTTTAACTAACACCCTGTACAAAATACTAATTTGATTCAAATAACTCCTTAACCATTTTTCTGCCTCGCTAATTCACGCTTTGGGTGGATGCTTCTTCGGTATCCTAAGGTATCACATGGAGATATTGGTAGACTACAATTACGTTGCGCGGTAAGTAAGAAACAAATGGGTCTGCTGCAGTAAGGTACTAAGCTGGGCAAGTTGGTAAAGGTTGAACACAATGAAAAATCGTGCACAAAGAGACAAGGAGAAAAACGGAAGGAGCACAGAACTCAGTAACGGTACAAACCTGATGTTGAAACTTGGTGGGGTCACGAACACTGACCGGAACCACGCTTCCGTACCTGCAGGCAGTCAAGGGCAACTCGCAGAATCGGATTCTATGTGCAAACAAACGCTCAGCATATCTTTGGTCTAGTGGAGTGAAGCCACGGACACCAGTAGCACTATCTCGAGGAGTGAACGGCTTCTGTGACAAAGCAGTGAGAAAGAAGCGCCATATTCCTGGCTGGGGAGAGATGCCACGTTACCCCGATACAATCTGCTCTGCACAGGCAGTGCAGTCCGTGGCTACTTGACATAAAGTGAGGCCAGTCACGTTAACTGTCAACAGAAGCCACTAAGTGTTCTAACTGGTGCGGTGTAACCTCATGAAGTAGATACGTAACAATTTTACAACTTTCGGCGCTCAACTGTAAAATGTGCACAGACATGTAGGCCCAATGGCACAGTGGCAGCTCGAACGTATCGCACCAATCAGTAGTAGACATAACTTAGCGCGCAGGTGCAATTAGATGGTGTATCTTTTTAGTAAAATTATAAAAGAATGAGTTTACCCGAGCGAAAAATCGCGAAGAATGAGATAGTTTTCCTCCGGACTAGACTAGAGCAGCCAAATACTAAGCTGCCTTTAGGCACCCCATTCCCCGACGTGGGCTTTTGGTGCTTCGTGCAGGGAGACTGCAATTGGCGACCATTTCAATCTTGCAAATGCAACTTCCTGAAACTTAGCTACGGTGTTAAGGAGCTCGGGCAATATCGTTTTGCTTTGTTCCGGATTGTTTTAACGCTCGCAAGGAACGGAAAAGCGTTTCTCCAGAGTTTTCTGATGAAACTTCAGACACCCGGCAACAATGATTTCAAGCAGCAAGGTGGCCAAGTGTCATTACCCTCGACCATGAAAGCATCGGATGACATGGTGGGGCATTCATTTTGCCAAAATGAAGGGAATACCCACTTTATTTCCTTTGTGGCTGTTTTGGGGTCATAATGAATGCCCCAATTGCTAGTTTCTTTCATTTGACTGAACCCTTGTAGTAAACCCCAAGACTGCCAAGGCAGTCTTGGGGTTTACTCTCTCAGCCCGTCGGACTCAAGCCCCCGTCGGATGCTTGAGTGAGGCGATTTCTAGAGAAGGAAGGATACACGTGGAGCTCCCGGACCAGGGACGCCCCGCCCTTCAGCTCCGGCCGGAAGGTCTCCTCAGAGCACCTGCGCAGCCGCAGCAGCCCCACCAGGATGTCCTGCTCGGGGTCCTCGTACGAAAGGAACGTCTCCCAGCCGCCGTTGGCCACATAGTCCCGCCGGATCAGCTCCACCTGCCAACAAGGACCCCCATCAGCTCCACCACTGCCATTTCAGGCTGCAAAAGCAGCCATAGCGCACCAAAAACAATGCTAGTGTTCACGGAGGGTGAAAGGGGTAAAAAAGTTTTATGCTCATTAAACCACAAACACATTGATTAATAAGTATTACGGCAAATTATTGCGTCTGCATTTTATAAATCGTGTTTAAAAATCAGCTTATACCAAAATGAAAGTATGTGACACAACTTCCCCTCTAAATTTAGTGGGAAAGTTTTTCAACTAAATTTAGGAGGAAAGTTAGATGCAGAATGCACTGTGTGTGCCTTAACCTCTCAAACGAGTCTAAAAGCCTCAAAAAGTGAGAAAGCAGTTCGCATAAAATGGGTCTAAAATTGCTAGAAGGTAAGAGATCAATATCCATCTAAAAGTCTAAAAGTGCCAAAAAAGTCGGGCTAGGAAACACACAGCAGATTCTGGTTAAATCGCAATTTGAATCATTTATCTCTCTACTGGTCCTCAAGGAACTATGGCTCGGATTGCTGGTATTCCTAAAGCTAATGATGTGTTTTCAATAAATTTTAGGTCAAATGTAGCACTTCATGTTGTCTGAACCTCTGTCGTACACTGAAGAAACCAATCACGAGCGGGCAAATGAAGGCTGGTATTCTCCTTACGGGCCTCCCGATACGAAAAACCCCACAGAAAATCAATGCAACCTTCCGGCAAGCTGTAATTCGTTGGTTGTTCACAACTCCTGCTTCGTGCACGCAAGTTTCCAGATGTCGGTACAGCCATTTCTGCCAACCACAAAGCTCGAGTGGGTCCAGAGACTATTCGTGAGCATTACGCAGTTGTCAAAAAAATTATACAGATTAGCGAATGAACTTTTCACAAATTAAGGTGGTGAAACTTTTCACAAATTAAGGTGATGCCTTTATCATACTCAAATTTCACGAGTGTAAGTTACTAAAAAGAAGGGGAAAAAAATAACCTGTTATTCCTACGCATAGGAAGGAAATTAGAAACAAAATGTCTGTTCGAGGCTGCTATTCACAGATAAAGCCACATGGAAGAAAAACTTGCCTCCTTGAGACGAACACCCAAAGGCTAAACCAGCAAATCTGAGCTTGCGTGGCATTATCCGCGAGTAGCGCATCAACCGAGCGGTTTGCTTTTGTTCTTTGCCCTGCGCATAGGAGTAACACGTTCTTCCTTCCAGCACTTGTTGCCAGAAACCAAGAGTCACAAGACTCGAGTGTGATCAATGAGCCACTTAAAGACTCCCCAGTGAAAAGTTTCACTGCGCTCCGTTCGCTTTTTAATGCGAAAGCATTAACTGTCTTATGAAGCAAGCCGACGTCATCAGCTTTGAAACCACGCCAAACGGCTCTTTTTACACCGCTTCGATCCCATTGGCTAGTGCGCGTCGACGCCAATGGCACCTTTTACACCGCTTCGATCCCATTGGCTAGCGTGAGTCGACCAGGCTCCCATTCGCCAGACACGCAGCGCCATGGGGTGGTCGGTCGTTGGAACTGATGCTGCGCATCAGTTTCAACGGCCAGCCACCTTATGGCGCTGCGTGTCCGTCAGCACTAGAGTTCCTGTATAGGCTCCCTATGGGAGCCAGAGTTGCGCGTCTGTTTTCCACGTGCTGCCGCGCCGCTATTCGCCGAGATCCGATCACGTAAGGAGCCAGATCAAATGCCGAGCAGGAAAGTAGACGTTGCGCGCGCCCCGGCATACGTTCACCTGCTTTTGAGCGCACCGCACGCCTAGAATGCGTGGCGCCACTATTCGCCGAATTCAGTCATGTGAGGAGCAGGATCAATATGCCATGCAGGAAAGACGGCGCTATGGGGATAAGCGCGCAACTCTGGCTGCCGTAGGCAGCCTATACAGGAACTCTAGTCAGCGCCAGTCAGCACGCCTACACGCGTAGAGCAAGACTGATGTACAATGCTTTCGCATTCACAACTCGTAAGAAGCGCTTAGGTGTACCTCGATCTTTTTTTGTACATTCCACGATGGTGCAGCACTCGGAAGCACCCTGCACGCTTCCTGTCGGACGGCCGCTACAAGAGGCGCTACCCCAGGAACGTGCGGTTCGGGACTTGGCGACGTTCAGTTCGTGGGAATCGGAGCGAGAGTGGGAGGGCGGACTTTCGTACCTGGTTGGGCCGCACCCGGTGGTGGATCTCCTGAATGCCGACCTCGCGGGTGCGCACGTCGCGACACTTGGTGCCGAAGTCCCGCATGCGTGCCAGGGCCAGCTCCCGCAGGTTCCCGTGCTCCACGCCGGAGGTCACCAGGGGCATGGGGATGTCCCTGCACAGCACGAGGCTCCATCACCCCCCCGTCTGCACTCACTGAGCGAGGCGTGGCGTCGACACACCGCTTCCCGGACGCCGCCCTTTCCTCGTTCGGCGTAGGGCATCGCTACTCCAATGTGTACCTTCCCAAGCTACACGAGTGGGAAACGAGAACTCGCGGGAATACCAGGGCGCGGACCGGAATTATTAGCGGATAGACGTGAGGCAAGCTGCCTTTGTCTCTACTCGCTCTTCGAATGCGCTCCAACGTTCGAACGCGTTTGGGGAGCGAGTACGGATGAAGGCAGCTAGCTCGGCGTCTACCCATCCGTCGTTCCAGTCGGAGCTCGGCGCTCCAGCGTCCCTCTTGTCTTCCCCTTCCCTTTCGCTCGTACAGACATGGCGTCGGGAAGCTCGAGCAATATCGTTCTGCCCTGCCGTCTTGGCATTTCTGGAGCTCAGAAAAGCGCTTTCTGCGATTTCAGATGAGGTTCGGACAACTGGCAACAGCAATATTAAGCGACAAGATGGCCAGTATGTTGTCATCCCAAAGTGCAACCCCAACTTGCGGCGCTGCTAAGCACCCACGTTGTGTTTCAATATCTCGATACTGTCCCAAACGGATGGCAATGTTATCGCAAGGGCCCTGGGTGGGCAAAAAGTGTCGGAGGAGCCCACCGCTGGACCCTGTAGATGCGCGTCCAGGGCGGAACCAGGGCGAGGATCTTGGCGATGAGGTCCACCAGGAAACCCGGCGGGTAGCTCCGGTAGCGGCCGGTCTTCCATAGCTCGTACAAGCCGGTGCCTCGGATCACCAGGGTCGGATACACCTTGAGGCCGTCCATGCGGAAGGCCGGGTTCTCAAACAGTTCCTGCACAGATACAAGGAAACCCTTGTATGGGAACATGCTTCCGAAGGAAAGGCCTACAAAGGAGAAAGGTCTTCTATAAGAAAGCTTCTCTAATCAGAAAGGTCTAGTGTATTCTCATTGTTGAATTCGAAAGGCCTACTAATGGGCAAGATCTTCTATAAGGAAAGTCTATTCATGGGAAAGGCCTAGCGTGTTCTTATGGGCTAATTCAAAAAGTCTACTAATGGGGAAGGTCTACTGCATTCTCAGGTTAATTGGAAAGGCCTAATTGGAAAGGTCTTCTGATGAGAAAGGTCTGAAATCCACCATAATCCCCTTTTGCGCAACAAGCTACTAAAACCCGCTTCCTACAGATAGCTGCGTCTCTATCACCAACACGAGATGGGCATACTTCCGCATAGACTTTTCGCGATCGTATCCCGAAGCATGCTTACCACCTTCGCCGTCTGCGGTGTCTTCGTAGAGCAAGACTGATGTAGCAAGACTGATCGTCTTTAAAACTGCCTCAATGACGTCTGCATTCGAGCACTTCCCTAACGAGCATTTATTTGCATTCTCAGCTTTGTTTTGTGGCCCTGTAGCTCTGCCCATGCATCCGATTCTCAAAGGTGTCTGAAAACGGAGCCAACGTGCCTACCCACCACGAACTGGTCAATGTCCCGCTCGAAGTCCACATTGGGCAGGTTGGGCATCATGTGTGCCACCACCTTGAAGCCTGCGTCCTTGGCCAGCCGGAAGGACTCGCACACTGCACGCACCGTGTGGCCCCTGCACACACCTGGCCGGTCAACTCCCTGGTTCACGCCCCTCAACTCCAGCCTCACAGCCTCCCGGAATCGCCTTTAACGTGCAATGCGTTTTAATGGAAGCCAAGTTGGGATTTGTGCGGCGTTGCTGCACCATGTTGCTATCAGCGAAATTTAGCGGAAGCACCACCGTGTGCAACAAGCCACGTCAGGTCGCACAACGTCACTGTGCAAAGTCCTGGTGTTGCGTGACGTCTCACTGAACCGGGGCTTGACGCCCAACATTAGTAGATCAATTAACGACGACACTATGACTTCGCGCCGTAATGTCACATGACACGATGCCCCACAGCCACGCTGTCCGGATGTCTGTACACTGGTGTTTCATTGAAGGCTTTCAAGCATGATCCCTTAAAATAGGGTGTCTGAGAAAAACAAATCTTTTCAGAAAAAAATTGCCAGCCTTGGCAGACAGAGAAAATTTAAAAACCATACTAATTAGTAAAATAATCACCTAAAACTTACCAATTAACTGTTTAAGTATTAGCGATAATAACTAGTGATTAACTTTTAGTGATAATAAACAAAGTATATTCCAGTCAGAAACTTGCTGATCCTCATCAAAACCTTTCATGAGTCAATTCTGTGCCAAAAGGCCCATTAAAGAAAAAAATATTAGCGTTGCATACAATTGGGTAATTGATTACTTTTTAGCAATTAAACTTTTAACTATTAAATCTAAAGGTACAGTTTCAATTAGAAACTTGATGGGGATCATCCGAAACTACTACATTCACCCATATTATAATGATATGAGGCACGTGCAGTATTTTACAGAATTCCAAATTATGGCTCAATTTAGAAGTGTTTCTAGGTTTCGGCTTTTTATTGGAGCACATCTCCGTGCTAGCAATCTCGTCCACTATGGCCAAAGTGCAACGTGCGAGCACCGCCACGCACCGCACGTAAAGGTGCGTCCTCACAACGGCACCGACATCAAAAAGCCAAACCTCATCCGGCAGTCCGGAGGATTTCTTATCTAGCCTCTTCTACGTGCAATGCGTGGTGGCACACATACGTTGCGCGTTTTTGCCACGGGGAGCAGGATTGCTGGCATGGAGATGCGCTCCGATAAGGAGCCGAAACCTACAAACGTGTCCAAATTAAGCATTTTTTCGTAATGCCGTAAAATGCTGAGCCTGCCTCATATCATTGTAATGTGGGTGGATTTAGCAGTTTTCTAGGATTCCCATCATGTGTCTAATTGAAACCATACTTGTAAAATTAATAAATCAAAATTATTGAAAAGTAATTAATCACCTAATTATACTGAACGCTATTTATTTTCCTTAATGGGCCCTTCGGCACAAACCACATTGGCATCAACTTTTTTTTCTGCGCGAGGAATAGCTTTTGCAGGAGCGATTTGGCCTGGTTTTCAAATGTGCAAATGTCAGCACTCCTGCTTGAAACTAACCAAAAGTTCAAACGAAGCGACTTTGAATTGCCGAGAGTCGACCGTAGGAAGCAACAGCACAAAAAAGACAAGTACAACTCATCTGCGCCCGTCTTCTTGGCCAGAAGCAGTGTCCTGTTGCTGCTGCTGCCTACATCGCTCGTGTGCAATAAAAGAAACCTAGAGGCTTCCTCAGAAGAGCGGGGCAAAAAAGCATGTCACCTGTTGGTGTCCCTCGCCACGTCTTCGTGGACGCTCTGCACTCCAATCTCGAGACGCGTGCAGCCGTACAGGAGCATGTCCCTGTTAGAAAGCAAGGACACCTGAGGTGGCTGCAATCTCTCCTGACTACTCTCAACAAAAAAGGAACACTTAGACAAAAATTTTGGGTTAACGGGGTTAAGGGGGGACACTACCCAGAAAAAATGATTTCTGTAAAAAAAAGTTGATTTTGTAAGAATGGCGTATTTACATCCACCAGCATCTAGAGAGTATTCCGATTAAATTTCATTAGTTCATACTGCATAGCTAATTTTTTATAAAATATTTGCGGTCCACCGATGCTAAAGAAAAGGTAGAGGTTGGAGCACTTCGATTCACTTTTTAGCATAAATTTCCTTTTAGGAAAACTATTGTTTGTTAATGGGACAAAAGGAAAGACACTCATTATTTTTCCTAGCTGAAATTTTATGGGCAATAAAACTGTGGAATTTTTTAACTATTATTTTTCGGATGTTTTTTTATGAAAGATGTTAAGATTTTGTCGACAACATGAAATGCAAAAAATGTATTGGATTTTTTCACAGCGATGTTAGCATAAAATAAATTACTTTTGGAAAATTTTGTTTTCACAGTTGCTCTCTCCAGGCATTCTGCTGCAGATCTAGTAAAGAAAAACGTTGGATATTACATTAGTTTCCTAACAATAGTTTTCCTAAATAAAGTCAGTGTGTTCCTGATAAAAACGACCATAATTTCTTTTACAATTCATGTGGACAGATGAAACTTTGCACTGCATTCTTCCTTCCAACTGCTAGTACATACTGCAAATTTCATTCATATTCAGCCAAAGGTTCAAAAGTGGACCCTCTTGGGTAGTGTCCCCCCTAAGAGTGATTCACATAAGATTACATCTAAATCTCTCACAATGCGATACACCGTAATAATTATGAGGCTCGGATGTGCAGGGTGCAAACGGTTCCACCATACTCCCTTTAGAGAAGACATCAACAGCTCACACTGACTTCCCCGAACCCCGCATCGACACTTTTAGGAATGCCTCTGCGACTACTGCGGCAAATGCACCGGCCAGCTATCTCTGCAAGTTCTCCATTTTGCGCCGCTCGAGACAAATCACGAACAGTCTTCGACAGCACGAGAAAGCAGGTATGAGATTCCAGAATAGGCTCCAGACAGACACAAGAAATCATCGTTATATTGTTGCACTGTCACAGCAGAAAAGCTATGACTCTCCTCTCAAGCTGCAGACTATCTGGTTCACAACAAAATTTCCCTCGTTTAATACCATTATTCTAAAGCCCAAATCTACTGTGCAGCAGCTAAAAAGCTTGCAGCCTGTATTGCTCATCCCCAACAAAATTCTTGTATAACAAATAGGTTACAGGGATGTTAACCCTTTCTGTGCCAGGCTTTTCATTTTTTCCCCGCATGCCCAACGCAAATTTTGGTTTCAGTAACTGTGCAGCATGCTCCGTGAAGAATATTCATTTATACGAGACACACGATTTTATGGGGAAAAAAGTCAATTTGTGGCCGCACGCCTCCAACCTATGACATATTTCTCGTAATTGTACTTTCTGAGACATGGTACTCTGCAGCTGGCACCTCGACCTTGCACTCTGAAGTCAGAATTTCGACAGGCCTTACTCGGCCTTTGTTTACTTGAAACGGTAACTTCCTTGCTTTCACAGTCGTGGAGTACTATCAAGTTCATTAGTAATTTCTAGATCTTGGCGTTCAGCATGAAGCACAAGGTTGCATGACATAGGAAATTATCATTCCATAAAAACATGGGAGCGTACCAAAACGGAAGTGGCCCAAACAAAAGAATTATGCGCAATCAAAAAGTGACACCACAAGGTAAAACATTGTTTTCATCGCTCGCTCATATGTGCCACTACAGGTAAGAGAAAAATGGCAGCCCAGTTGGGAGGGCCAGAGAGCAAATTGAAGCCACGCAGGAATGTGCCTCGAGTAGACCTAGGCATGGCACTCGAAGGGTTAATGTTGGAGCGATCGCGTTCATACCGAGACTCATAGACTCCTGCTGCATCACGTCTCGCGGTCCTTGCGACGTGATTGCGCCACACAAGCGCCTGCGTCACGCGACACGCTAGCGCGTTGCGTCGTGCAATACCGCATGCTAATTCACGTAACAGTCACACGACCACGTCACATGCAATGGTCACATGGTCCCATCACATCACGCGGTCTCGCGTGACGCTGACGACGTCACGCCGGTGATGTCGCTTGCACGTTCTTCGTTACGTCGACCGAGATGACAACAAGTAACAACTGATTACAAATTACATTTTGCAAATTGAGTGTGCCTGGATGGGACATGTAGGTCACAAAATAAACTTCTCTAGAAAATCTTTTTAGAGCAATATTTACGTCGTAAGACACATTTTGAGTTGAGTATGTTTCTGAAATGTTCTTCTATTTCAAGATGTTGATTCCGAAATAGATGTACAGTATGTTTTGGAGCCGCTCATACGTGTTTCATTGAAAGTTTCGAAGTTGAGTGTTCCCTTAACTATTTTCTGCAGCATCGCAGCATAGAGAGAACTGCCGTCGTGCAGTGGCACCCGTTGCCCGAGGCGGTATGGTGGTTTGCGTCCGGGCAATGAAGCGGCGTTGGAACGCAGGCTCACCCAAGATGTCGCTTGAGGCAGTAATCCGGCCGGGTCTCGATGGTGATGCCGACGCACTTGGTGCGCCCCCGCTCGCCGTACAGCACGGCCTCGCCCACCGAGCCGCTGGTGTGCCCCGAGAGGGCGTCGTGCAGAGAGCGCACGAACCAGTCCCGGTAGTCCTCGGGAAGGGACATGAAGGTGCCGCCCATCACGATGAACTCCACCTTGTCCACCGAGTGGCCCAGCTGACGCAGCTGCGGGCAAAAGGCGGACTACGTCATCGCGTCCTCCTTCGCGGTCCCTCCGTTTCTGCCCGACGACGCGAAGGCCGTCCAAGATTCAGATTGGGCGGGTTGGCTGTTTAACTGTCGCTCGAGCTTCCAAGCATGAGAAAAACAAACACTCCCACGGCGCTCACTAACGACTTTGTATCGCGCGACAAACTTCTTCCGATTCTTCTTCTACTTCAATGTAAGACAATTTTCAAAATAAAAAAAGGAAAACGACGAAAAATTAAAAAAGAAAAATTTCCTTCTATCTTTTAGACAGACTCGCGGCTAAATAATCTATCCCTTTTGTGATAATATTATAGACGGCGTGTTAACACATCTGTCCTCCGGTTATATGGTGTTCTCGGCTTCGATAATTTCCCTCGTTAGTGTGGTTGACACTTTTCCCTAACACGGTGCCGCAGTTGAAATGCGCCGAACAACCACGATCCCGACAGTGAATTCCTAAGTGGCCAGAGTTTGCGTTGACAATGTTGTTGTCATGTTCACGAAGGCGGTCATTACGACACTGCCCAGTTTGTCCTACGTATTTTCTTCCACAGAAAAAGAGGAATAAAAAGACGACCCCTTCAAAGCAAGGCACAAAGTTTGTTCTATGCTTCTCGGAGCAGCAGGATGCCCGATTTGAAAGTGTGGTCACGTTTATGCATGGGCTGGAACACATTCGGCACAAAGGAGCTCCAAAGGGGAAAATTGCGAGGCTGAAGTCCGCAGGGTACCCTATTTTCCTATTGCCGTCGGTCGTTGAAAAACTCCTCAAAGAAGTGAAGCAAGGACGCCTGTGTCAAACAAACACACAGAGACAGGAAAAGAAGAACAGTCATTGTCCCGTATATCCAGAATTTTTCTTACGGCCTTAAAAGAACAGCGATCAGAGTGAAGGTTGATGTTGTGTTTTCAGCTCCCAACAAACTTTATAGCCTGTGCAAAAACGTGACCACACCTTCAAATCGAGAAACCTCGTGCTTCAAGAAGAATGTCATCGAAACTACTCTAGTGGTGGAAAGTGCTTCGTTGGGGTACTAACCTAAGCGATAATTTTTGATGCCCGCCACTACCCTTTCGAAGCAAAAATGCAGAAAAGCGGGTGAGTCTAGTTCGCACTAGCAGTGTTGCGCAGCGTATGTAGTATTTTTGCCGGAGCTTGTACAGAATTCATTCGACCGCTCAACGAATGCACGTGCGTCCACTTCCCGAACTGCCTAGTCGGCCGTTCGCCGGTCCCAACGTCCTTACCTGCTGAATGCGATGGCGCGTCTGGAGGAACGGGTCGTAGCGTGCCCTGATGGCCCGCATGGACGTTGGCTGCAACGACAAAGATGCCGGTCAGGCTGAGAGGACACTGACCCTGGCACCAGTTTCTTTGTCTTCTAAGCCAGACAATGTTTCGCTAATTTGCCTGGGTTCCCCAACAACCACGTTAGCCAGCGAGGCGCTCGAGAGCTTGAATGAAGGCGCGTTCACACTTGCAACTCGCAGAAGTCGCGCGAGCAGCGAGCGACTAGCGACATGCGACAAGCGACCACCGACGTTCACCCTGCGGGCAAACGGCAAGTCGCTTTTCTGATGCTCTCAGGAGCCGATGTCAATTCGGTCCTTCTCGCTCCAGCTTGAATTCACGATTCGCTCTTTTGCCTTTTTTTTTTTTTTTTTTCGCACAGTTACACATGCGTGGCTTGTGCCACAAGAGAAAGACTGGTGATATTGGCCTGGGTCCTTCGGAACCGCACAACAAAGCACAATCGCTAGATTGATGTGTACTCACTCAAATTCGGCATTACAGTAAGCACCTCTCGAGCCATAAGCCACGAATTTGCTGCTAGGCACAGTTCTTTTTCGGGCGCTCATTCAGATAAGGGGGCACTGCTCGTTATAAAAAAAAAAGGGGGTACTCTTAATAGCGCTGATTAGAGCCACCACAGACCTTCATAATTCTGTATCCATGGCCATTACCACGAACTGAGGCATTGAATGGACTGCTGGTTGCATCTCCCCCAAATGCCAGATGTAAACAAATGCGAGGCGCACTACACATCACTTCTAAGACACCACTGATTGGTTCGCGCCCATCTTTCCTAACAGACACAAATGTAAGCGCAAGAAGCAGACCGATTTCGTTCAGACCACAAGCAATCAAAATCCAAACAAACTCGTTCTGCTTCTAAAAAGAAAAGCAGGGTGTGTTTATGTTTATATAGTCTAGGACTTAGTCTAGCTCAACGGGCAACTTGTCTCCCAGCTGTAGACTACACATTTAGCCAGTGCAGTTCAAACAGGTAACCTGGGGTCCTTAAAGTGCACCACACAGTAGTGATACACGACCGCAACCCGGTACGATGCTCATCCAGATCGAAGCAGGCAGGGGTGGGGATTAAGCCCAGGATCCCTGGGTTCTGCAGCGCGAGCTTTCGCTCCACGTGCTCAGAGCTGGTGTGCACTAGCCCACTCGGCCACCAATCTCCCCCTCGTTCTGCTTTTTGCGCTTCGGTTTGCGTGTGTTATGAAAGATCGGCACGTTGCATCTGTAGCTGTGAACATAGCACGCACTCGGCGACCGGTTCCAAAAATCAGTCTGGAAGCGACTGCCCCGGACCAATCGCTTTTGCGACAAAAAGCTGTTGCGCGACCGTTGCGACTTGCAAGTGTGAACGTACGTTTAGTGTCAAAAATAGCTCAACTGCCAGAGTTTAAATTGTTGATAATGCAAAGAAAGCGGCAATTTAAAGGGCTCAGCCATATGCACTTATCCATCCATGTAAAATTATTTTACCTCATAGCCAGTGTAGGACTGGGTAGAGTACTCAAAATCCGAGTCTGGTCCACCCAGGGCAGTACCTGCAATTTTGAGAGAGCAACAGGAGTATTAGAGTGCAGCGAGACAGATTCCACACTGTGCCACATTATGCACTTTAGTTGCTCCAAGAAATAGCTGAAGCAGGAGCAGTAGGCCTACCAAAAAAAACTTTAAAAGTTAGGTACTTCTGCATATCCCAAAATGGACGAAGCAAGGGCCATTGCCTTGCTCAACTATTGCTTCGTCACCCTGTCTTTTATATGTAAAAAAAAAAATAACAGCTTCGTGCAAAAAAGGAAACATATTGAGAACACAAGAGAAACCATTAAAAAAGTATCAGCCAGACCACAAACTACAACTATTAGCTGCTGATTAGAAGAAGTGTCTTCCCCTGAACATCCACTCTGGACGACTAACTTCAATTTCTACACTTCCGTTTATTTTTCTACTGTAGGATATCCACAGGAAGCGACGATGTTGAAGGTGCGAACTACAGAAGCTTAGCCCTCTAGGTGTGATCAACTGGAAGTGGCCCACATTCTTGTTTTGTTACTACGTATTTTTTAATGAATATCTTCCCAGCAGAACAAAGTTCCTTCCAAAAGATGATTTGCCATCCTGTCGACCCTCACAATGAAATAACACTAGGTACAGACATGTTAACTAAAGGTAACCAAATGCGGCCCGAGCTGTTCTGACCAATGTTTTGCTCTATAGCTGCCTCGATGGCTCCGACGCAAGGAGCCGGCCTACAAATCCCCGGGTGGCAGGTTCGATTCTGGCACAAGGCGCCCGGATACCACGTAGGCATCCGGGCACCTCGTAAACAATATTTCAGTCGGGACCCCAGGACCACCCGGGGTCGAAAGAGGGAGGTCAAAATTAATCCTTGGTCTTCTGCCGGGGCGTGCCAGAAGCCCTTCGTCAGTCTAGAACGTAAAACCCCCTAATTTGATTCGTTTGGTTTTGCTCTCAGCACGGACCACATGACAAAGTCCGTCGAAACATTCCGAAGTAGGCAGCCATTCCCAACCAAGACGTTACTTACACGCAGATGTTTCCGGTCATGTTGATGAATGCCTCCAAAGCAAAAGGAAACCTAAAACAAATTGTATCTTGCACGCGCGTTCGTCAACGCTTTTTTGTTTGTTATTTACTTCGAATATTTTATACGGGGAAGGCGTGCGCGTGTGGCGCGTGGAACACCAATCCCTGCATTCTCCTTGATGGTTGGGTAATACAGCAAATGGTCTATTGATTCCTTCTCGGTAAGATTTATTGCGAACGCCCGTGACAACCGCCGAACAATTTATACCCAGCCTGACATTCTCGCATACATGCGTTTGCTGGGCCACGCTACTTGAGCCAGCTAAGTACAGCTGGCAGCGGCGCGAGCTAGGCCACGAGGGGAACGTGATGGTGCTCGAGCCATCCCACCGTGAACCAATGTTTCGGCCACCCCACGGGTGCGTGTCGCCATCTATTGGTTGAACTAACGCCTTGTTCAAGATGGCTGCCGTGGGACCGCAGCCTTAACCGCCCCTTTATACTTTAGTAGCGGCAGGTAAAGTTACAACCAGGAAAGGTACATATGAGCCAAAATAAGAGAGAAATCACGCGAGATAAAAGCGCCAGCGACAGAGTTCTAGTTTTCTGCTGTAGTCGATATGGAAGTCCACTTGGGAACCCATGCGTCGCGACAGTTTGTTCCGTCATGTATCAGATGGTGGACTCGGCCTTCCTCATTTATTTATACGTCAGTTGGTTTCACGTTTTCTTCTCCTAAAAGACCAGGAGCACCCTTTTTTTTTTTTTTTTGCGAAGTCACTCAGAATGGATTGCCATGTTCTCTACCTGACTTTATCGTATCCTCCGTGGCAGACCAAACCTGTGTGTTATAGTAGGATATCTTAGAGAAGTAGTCGATGCTTTTCAGTTTTTATCAGTAAGGTTTTCAAAACAATATTTAATGTCTGTTTCGCGTAAAAATCTGACAAGAGATCTTGTGAATATCCTATTTCTAATGCCAATTTACCGCTCAATGTTCAGCGGCGTTTCCCAACATGATATACTGAGCCGGGTAAAAAAGACATCCATCCCCACGCAAACACTTTCTTATTCAAACTACATTGTTCAGTGTTACCCACCAAAGTGTGGCTACAAGGGAAAGGAATATTCGTCCCGTGCTGAACAAACTGTACATTATGCAAAACGCCTGAAACCATTGAACATATTTTTATTCACTATTGGGATGCCATTTTCTTCTCGGATGTTTTGCAGCGCACTCTAAAAAAGGATGTTGATATTACACCCTATTCAATTCGTTTCCTATCTGTATCATCTAGAGATACCTTCCTGTATGACATTGTAATACTCCTAGCATTGTATAGCATGTGGAAGTCCCGCCTCGACATAAGGAATGAGAGAGTGCACCCAAAAACTGTACGCCTACATTTCATTGAGCTTGTAATCCGCGTCAAAAGCGTGTATGATATTCAAACAGCAGTTCCTGACTGGCTGCCTCTGTTTAACAGTCTCAAAGATATCAAAGAGTTTTACCGTGTCTACTATGATAGTGTAGAGTTAACCCTGAACCACCACGTTGTGAGCCTATCGTTTCTGCTTCCATGTAATAAAGAAAGAAAAAACAATTCTGCTGTAGTCGAGAGGTAAAAGTGCCGGGACTTGTCGTCGCGGAGAGAAAGTTCCGTTTTCAAACCGCATCACATGCAGGTATATCTTTTTTTATATATTTTTTGTGTGTTTTAATGTTTAACTGTGATCCTTTCCACAAATCATCCAAATCATCCACTTGCACCACTGCGCCTTACGCGTTTTTTTTTTTTGTCCCACCTGTTGAATCGACACACCGGAAGAAAAAAATAAGATAAAGCCAAGTTAATATGCTAATACAATCGTTTCATAATGTTCATTAAAAGGAGACCAAGATGACAGCATCGGCATGACTCACGCAAGCGGGGTCGGAGCAAGGCGTCTCTACCTATAGATGACTTGTCCCCAGGTTGGCATACACAGGCGGATAGTGTTGATAAGTCCGCATATTAGTCGTAGTTTGTCCGCCGGTCGGTCGGTATGTCGGTGGAACAGTTCAGCAATCGATCAAGAAACGGTTGAAAGAAATCCGGGTGCTGCAGAACCTAAAATTGCGAAAACACGCCACAGGTGGCCTAGCCAGACGTTTTGCGACACAAAAATACATTTGCTGCATTTAGGGAAACTAACTATTAAAATAGATGTTGAGCAAAAAACAATAAACTCAGACATAGCAAGGATGATTTTTAACATAGATCACAGTTAAAAAGTGAGACACACGCGCAAAATTAAAAATAAAAATAATAAAAAAAATTGTGACGCGATTTGTACCCGGAACTTTCACGCCGCGACGACAAGTCACGGCTCTCATACCCCTCGACCACAGCAGAAGGCCCAAGAACATCGTCTCTGGCGCAGATACATAAATATATACTAACACCGCTTTTATCTCGCGTGATTTATCTTTTATTTTGGCTCATATTTACCTTTCCTGGTGGTAACTTTACCTCCGCTACTAAAGTACAAAGGGGCGGTTAATTGGACTCCAGTTGAAAGCCTCTGCGGTTTCTGCGAGCGAAATTAAACTTTTGTACTCGAAGCGACACGTATTTCTCTGCCATTAGGCAGGGACGCTAGGTACTTCTCTTGTCCCCATGGAGCTGGTCACGTGACATAAAAATCCCTCTTGGCCGCAACCACGGCCACGGCCGCGGCCGCGAGATGAGCAAACCGCCCCATGTGGCGGGTTCGAATTCCTGCCGAGGTGCCTGTAAAGAAAGGACTCGAACCGCTCCGTACCGCTCGCATCCATTTATCTCAGAACGACAGATTCCCCGGGTGCGCTGGCCCACGAGCTCGTGCTCTTATGGGCTCTCGACTTCTTCTAATATTCAACAGTGCCTGCAATCTGACGGATGCTTATTGCGGAGAAAGCGCCGTGTTACCGAGCTTTCGGTTGCGCGTCGTTTGGTTTGGCACGCAAAGCCCCCAAATTTAACTTTGATGTATTTGGTGTGTGTCAATTTTTTCAGCGTTTTTTTTGTGTGTGTGTCGCGTATCTTTTATTTATGATGATATCCTAAGTGATATGTCAATATTTAATGTTGTATAAATAGTATATTTTCTTCCTTTACGCCGTTGCCGGGTCACGTCCCACGAACTATTACAGGCTTTGACGCAGCCGTTAAACCTGTTTGTATCACGATGGGCAATGCAATTTTATTATTATTATTATTATTAATTTATTACCTGTCTTTTTACTGGCCCTAATCAATTAATTTAATGAAACTGCTTATCTACACCCTACCAATAAATCCAGTATAACTTTTCACTATCCGGATGATGGAACCGGAAATTTGTTTCTGGAGACCCGAAATCCAGATTGCAGACAAAGGAATAATTTCTGAATATCCAAAATCCAGATAGAGTTCAGATAGAATCGAGATAGATTTCCGGTTCCATAATCCGGATAGCGAAAAGTTGTACTGAATTTTTCGGTACGGAACCTGCTAAATATGTTGACTGAAAGCCCCAGATGTCAATAGACCTATTGCTAAATTACCCAAGCATCAAGGAGAATGATGGGAATGTAGGTCTACGCGCCGGACGTGCTCGCCTATCCCGTATAAAAGATTCGAAGTAAATAACCAAAATGCGGCAATGACGAACGCGCGTTCAAGATGCCATTTGTTTTAGGCTTTTTGCTCTAGAACGGATACTGCACGCCAGCACGTGGCAGCGCATAGACCTACCTTCTCCGCATTCTCCTTGATGATTGGGTAATAGACCTATTGCTGTCTTACCCAAGCATCAAGGAGAATGCAGGGATTGGTGTACCACGCGCCGCACGTGCTGGCCTCAGCAGTAGTAACTTTTCCAAAGCAAAAACCTAAAACAAATGGCATCTTGCACGCGCGTTCGTCAATGCTTTCTTTTGGTTATTTACTTCGAATCTTTTATACACAAAAGGCGTGCGCGTGTGGCGCGTGGAACACCAATCCCTGCATTCTCCTTGATGCTTGGGTAAGACAGCAAATGGTCTATTGAGCAAGGTCTATTGGCGACGTGCGCGATCAAAAGCGTCGCTGTGGTCGGCCTTCCACGATTGGCCAAATGCTGACTATGACGTCGGCAAAGGATTTCTCATCGACGGAAATAACAGTAATGTAAGAACTTTAATTTTGACGGTGTCGGCAGTGTTGGTTTCAGAGTGCTGGGATTTCGAGCTTCCACCATGCTCATTAGAAACACCATCGAACTTGTTGGTCGCAAGGTAATGACGTCACGAAAGGTAACCATACGAGGGCGTCAACAAAATATCTCGCCGATAGGGGGTATTCACTAGACGCTATATTTGAAGGCGCTGTTTAGAGCGCATGCTCAGAACGAGCTCAGATTAATAGGTTGCTAAGACCGGCAATCCTGATGGTGTAGAATGTATTTTGCTATAAAAATGTGGAAAATCGCCATTAGCACGCGCTCAGCAGTCGTGTACACTATGGCCGCCAGTGATTACTCCATATTGGCGCCAAGATGTTTTTGGTGGCGCCCTCGTATGGTTCCTTCTCCTGGTGTCATTACGAACAAGTTCGATGGTATTTCTAATGAGTATGGTGAAAGCTTAAAATAATTGTGCTCTTAAACGTGTTTTTTTTTTCGCTTTGCTTTTGACTGTTGAGATATTCCCGAACCCATGAAATTAACTTTTCATTAATGTTTAGATATTGTTGTTGCTTTTTCTGCAACACTACTGTGTGGAACACGATCGAAAGCTTTCGAAAAATCTATGGAAGCCGCGTAGATTTGCGAGGATGGATGGATGCTGGTGTGGAGGTCAGTTACTAATTCAAATAGTAGGGTTTCGGATGAAAGACCACGTTGAAAGACGTGCTGGTTAGGAAAACGCGGACTTGACGACAGCCCCGTGTTCGGCGACCTTTTCTGGCATGTGTTGGAGAAGGTGTAGACGTCGCCATTGCTTTCTTTAGGTTGTGCCACTCATCAACAGGAAGTGGCAGCCAGGTAAAGTTCTACATTCTTATGAGAATGTACATAATTTGCAAAAGAAAATTCGCGAAATGGAACTCGCTGAAAAGATTAGGAGTGTAAGAAACAGGGCAAAGTTGCTTTAATATTTTTACACAGTTCCTCGTGTTATGCAGATTGGAGACTGCATTAGACGTGTTTCAAGAGTGTAAATGTTGGAGAAATATATTTTAAAAAAAGGTCGTGTTTGGTTTGTTTATTGCCTGCACTATTTGGGTGCAGCATGGAACCAAAGGTGATGAATATTTTATTAATCAAATTTTGCCTCTAAGGAAAAGAATTGGTGTCCTAGAGGTAGATAACGCCAAGCTACCAATCTTATTTTAATGTATTACATCACGCGGCGCGTTGTGCAGGCGCTGCTCACCTCTGCACGGACACTTTCAACAGCTGGCATACAATTAAGATGCTAACCGTTTTAGAAAACCATTTTTTTGGGGGGGAAATGACCGCCGATTATGCAATAAGTTAGCTCGTGGCAGTTTCTGTATAAATTGGCCGCACATTGATCGCGTTTAATTTTATTTGCACGAGAAGTGGTCCCCACTTCTCGTGCACTGAAGTATGCGTGGCTGGCAGGAAGGTGAAAATGTAACCCTACGCAAAAGCACCTGCGAGCCAACCTTCTCTGAACAAATAAGCATCAAAACACAGAAAAACTGACAAAACGATAGATGTGGAGACTATTAAAAGACCGCACGATCGAGTGAAGCCACGGAACTCGTCACGGGCGGGCGCATGTGCAACGATAGGAACAATTAAGCTCTATAATCATGGGTATGCCAATTCATCGTTTGTAGTTGTATCGAACAGCGTGAATAACTGATCATGCGGCATTTCGCTGCAGAGCGGAACAGCGAGCGTGAAAATTTAAACATGCGGTGCAAAAAATTGGGTTGCTCCCTGCATATCCGCAAATTATCCGTGGATATCCGCGGATATCCGCAGTAAACAGGCGGATGCGGATAAAAATTACACAAATTTTGGCGGATTGCGGATCGGATGCGGATGTCAGGGGCTGCGGATTCGGATATCCGCGTATCCGGATCTGAATTTTTGCCCGCATTTGTTTGACGGAACTTAAATGTCATATTTAGTATGCCTTTTTTTAACTTCTATCTTTCAAAGGTACGCGTCCGCAAAAAATAAATGTTAC